>JAJPUD010014492.1:15936-40509 GCA_023553655.1 Myrmecobius fasciatus | reverse complement strand
AAGTTTGGAAATAAAAAGTTTTAATAATAAAAAAGAGTGATTTATATTTGAGGAAGATGCATTTGTGAATATTCTTTCTGTTGCTATCCTCTTGAATACAATAACCAAAATATTTGGATCTTTATAGGAAATGTTAGAGCATAATGGGAGAAATTGATATTTTAGGTATGCCATATCCCATGATGATATTGTATTGAAAAAAGGTCTTTGAAAATTGAATATTTGTAATGTTGAAAAACTGGTACACTGATGTGTTGTTGGTGAACTTGTGAAACGATGAAACCATTATGAACAGTAATCTGGACTTATGCCCAAAGGGCTATCAAACTTTTTTTTTTCAAGGAATATATTTATTTTAAGAATGAAAAGTAAACTTATAATTTGCAAACTAGTGTTACATTCTACTTACTAAGGGATATATGCATGCGCAAAGAAAATTTGCATTTCTTTATTTCTTTCCTTGACTTTATGCAACTTAGATGGTACCTTCCAATAATTGTTTTGAATTTTCAGTTGTCCTTTCCATTCTTCAGTTATTTATTTTTTTATTAAAGCTTTTTATTTGTATAACATATGTATGAGTAGTTCCTCTGCATTGATCTTCACAAAGCTTTCTGTTACAATTTTACCCCCAGTCCCTTCCCCTCCCCTAGATGGCAGGAAGTCCATTACATGTTAATAATGTAATAATACTTGACAAGTTGTGCAAGAAAAATCCTATCTACAAGAAGAAAAGGAAAATCAGAGAAAGGAAACACAATGCAAGCAAACATCAATAGAGAGCATGAAAATGTTATCAAACTATTTTTTTTAATACCCCTTGTCCCAGCAGTGCAACTACTGGGTCTGGATCCCAAGGAAATCAGAAAGAAAGGGAAACGATCCACATGTGCAAAATGTTTGTGGCAATTCTTTTTGTGGTAGCAAAGAATTGGAAAATGTGTAGATGTTCCTCAATTTGGGAATGGCTGAATAAGTTGTTGTATATGAAGATAATGGAATATTATTGTCCTATAAAAATGATAAACAAATGGATTTTAAAGACTTGTAAAGATTTACATGAACTGATGCTGAATCAAACCAGCACAACCAGGAATACACTGTATACAATAATATCAAAATGTGTGATGATCATTAATGAAAGACTTGGTTTTTCTCAGTAGTTTGGTGATCCAAAGCAATCCCAATAAACTTTGTACAGAAAACACCATCTGCATCCAGGAAAAAAAACTATGGAGAATAAATGTAAATCAAAACATTCTATGTTCAATTCTTTTTTTTTACTCTCCCAAAAAAGTCCTCATTTAAAAAATAAAAATAAATTTCAACATTGTCCTATATTAAATAATTTCAAACAAAAGGATAGTTTTTGATAGGTTTATAATTAGTTTTTTCTTTTCAGATGATGTAATTTTTTTTTGCTTTTTTCTGAGGCAATTGGGGTTAAGTGACTTTCTCAGCTAGGGAATGTTGTGTCTGAGAGCAGATTTGAAATCAGTTCCTCTTGACTTCAGGGCTGGTGCTCTATCCACTGCACTATTTAGGTGCCCCTTCAGATGTTATAATTATGTAACTTCTTTCTGCATTTGATTTTGAAGATTTTTCCTCTAATACTTGGTCAATTTTTGTGTAGATCCCATGTACCATTGACAAAAAAAGTATATTACTTTCTTTCTCCATTATATTTTCTCCAAAGATATATTAAACTTTTCTAAAATTATATTTACTTCCTTAATTTTTTAAAATTGTTTATTTTGTGGTTTGATTTATTTAGTTCTGATAGAGCAAATTTGGGATCCACCACTAGTATAGTTTTGCTGTCTATTTCTTCTTGCAGCTCTATTAACTTCTTCTCTAGGAATTTGGATGCTATACCACTTAGTGCATATATATTTAGTGCTGATATCACTGAATTATCTATGGCAATTTTTAGTAAGATGTAGTATCTTTCCTTATCTAATTTTATTATATATATTTTTGCTTTTGCTTGATCTGAGATAACGATCACTACCCCTACCTTTTTAACTTCAGTGAAGGCAAAATAGGTTGTGTTTCAGCCTTTTACATTTACTTGATATGTATCATTTTTTTTTTGCTGAGGCAATTGGGGTTAAGTCACTTGCCCAGGGTCACACAGCTAGTAAGTATTAAGTGCCTGAAGCCATATTTGAACTTAGATCCTCCTGATTTCAGGGCTGGTGCTCTATCCACTGCACCACCTAGCTGTCCCTCTGTATGTATCATTCTGCCCTAAATGTGTGTCTTGTAAACAGCATATTGTAGGATTCTGGTTTTTAATTGAGTCTGCTATCCAATTCCATTTTATGGGAGAATTCATCCCATTCACATTCTCAATTAAAATTACTAATTCTTTATTTCCCACCATCTTATTTTCCCCCAGTATACTTTTCTTTTTTTTCCTTTTCTTCTTTTCCTTCTCTGCAGTGTTTTCCTTCTGACCACCAGCTCCCTTAAACACTCCTCTCCTTTTACAATTCCTCCCCCCTTTCTTATTCCTTTTCTCTTGTACTTCTGTCTCCCTTTTACTAGCCTCACCCTTTCCTTCCCCCTTTTCCCTCCTACTTCACCATTGGGTGAGAAAAGCTTCCCTATTAAACTAAATATGTCTGATATTCTCTCTTGGAACCAAATCCAATGAGATTAAGATTCACACAATGCTCACCTCTTCCTTCTTTCCTTCAATTTTAATAGGAAATTTTTGCCTCTTCATGTGATATAATTTGCCCCATTTTATGTTTTTCCCCTCTTCTTCCAGTACAATCCCTTTTCTATCCCCAGTTTCTTTGTGATGTCATCACAATAAAGTCAAACTCTACCTACACCTTCTAAGTAGATCTCTAACAGATATTTTTCAAGTTATACATATCATCTTCCCATATAGGGATGTAAATTTTTTAACTTTTAAAAAACATAGTTTTTTTTTCTTTTCTTTTTACCTTTTAAAACTTCTTTTGAGTTTTGCTTTTGAAGATCAAATTTTCTTATCAGTTCTAGTGTTCTCATCAAAAATTCATCTATTTCATTGAATGTCCATTATTTTCCCTGAAAAATAATGTTTAATTTTGCTAGATAGTTGATTCTTGGTTACAGCCCAAGTTCCTTCATCATTTGCAATATCATATTCCAGGGTTTTTGATCCTTTGAAGTAGAAATTAATTGGTCCTAGGCAATCCTGATTGTGATTCCTTGATATATGAATTGTTTCTTTCTGGCTGCTTGCAGTATTTTCTCCTCAGACTGATAATTCTGAAATTTAGCTATGATATTCCTTGGAATTTTCATTTTGAAGTCTCTATCAGGTGGTAATTGATGGATTCTTTCAAGAGCTATTTTGCCCTCTGGTTCTAAGACATCAGGACAGTTTTCCTTGATTTCTTGACAGATTGTTGTCTAGGCTCTTATTTTCATCATGTTTTTCAGACAGTCCAATAATTCTTTGATTATCTCTCCTAGATCTATTTTGCAGGTCAGGTATTTTCTTCTACTTTTTCAATTTTTTTTTTGGTTTTGTTTGACTGATTCTTGAGGTCTCATTGAGTCATTCATTTCTATTTATTCAATTCTAATTTTTAGTGAGTTAATTTCTTTAGTTAGCTTTTTTATCTCCTTTTGCTTTTGGCCAATTGAACTTTTAAATGAGTTGTTTTGTTCATTGATTTTTTCCCTTTCACAAATTCTGTTTTTCCTGGCAGTTTTTTTCTTTTTCTATTTCATCAATCTATTTTAAGGAATTTTCTTCAGATGATTTCTATTTCCTTTTCCTAGGCCACAATGTTCTCATTTCCTTTCCCTGTTTTTCTTCTAACTCTTTAAGGTCCTTTTTGAATTCTTCTAAGATAGCCATATGAAAGGGAAACCAACTCAAATCACTCTTTGAAGTTTCATCTTTAGACATTTTTCCTTTAGTGTCTTCAGGATTTGAAGTCTATTCTTCCTTGTCTCCATAAAAGCTATATATTGTGAGAGCTCTTTTTGCTTTTTTGCTCATTTTTAAAGGTTGAGGTCTGCTATTAGGGCAAAGGGCAGATTACCCCAAGCTTCTTTTACAGAAAACAGTGTCTTCACACTGCTCTGGGACCTGTGCTGCTAGCTTCATTCCTGTGATGGGTGGGCATGGCCAATTCCTGCTTATTATACTGGAGTCCAGGGGTTATGAATAGAACAGAGTAGCCAGTGCTGCTTTATTTTGGCTAAGAGCCTCCCAGTAGATTTTCCTCAGCACAAAGAGGCCATTCTGCCCCAGATCCCTGCACTGCACCTGCATTCAGGTGCCTCCATCATGCCTGATTGAGACAGGCCTTTTGCTGAAAATTTGTTGCAGTCCATATATTTGTGGGTTCTGTCAGTCACTCCAAAACTAGTTCATAGACTTGATATGATGTTGATCTGAGTGAAGCCAGGAAGAGCTCAGACAAAGACCTGTCTATTCTCCCCCATCTTGCTTAGGCTATAACTTCTCTATTGCACTAAATTTCTTTTTTACCTAGAGAAATAAAGATTAACTATTAATCAGAGAAATGCAAAATAAGAAAACTCTGAGGTACCACTACACACTCTCAGATTGGTTAAGGTTACAGGAAAAGATAATAACAAATGTTAGAGGGGATGTGGAAAATCTGGGACACTAATACATTGCTGACAGAATTGTGAACAGATTTCATCCCTTCTGGAGAGCAATTCGGAACTATGCCCAAAGGACTATCAAACTGTGCATACCCTGTGCCGTGTTTCTACTGAGGTAATATGCCAAAGAGATCTTAAAGGAGGGAAAGGGACCCACATGTGCAAAAATGTTTATGGCAGCCCTTTTTACAATGACAAAACACTGGAAACTTAGTGGATGCCCATAAGTTAGAGAATGGCTGAATAAGTTATGGTCTATGAATGTTATGGAATATTATTGTTCTATAAGAAATGAACAGCAGGATGATTTCAGAGAGGTCTGGAGAGACTTACATGAACTGATGCTAAATGAAATGTCCAAAACAAGGAGATCATTGTACATGACAATAATAAGATTATATGATGATCAATTCTGATGGATATGCATCTTTTCAAAAAAGATGAGATGATCCAGCCCAGTTCCAATGATCTTGTGATGAAGAGAGCAATCTATCCCCAGAAAGAGGACTATGCAAACTGAGTGTGGATCACAACATAGAATTTTTACTCTTTTTTGTTTGCTTGCATTTTATTTTCTTTCTTTTTTCCCTTTTTGATTTGATTTTTCTTGTGCAGCAAGATAATTGTATAAGCATGTATGTATATATTGAATTTAACATATATTTTATCATGCTTAATATATTGCATTACTTGTCATCTAGGAAAGAGGGTAGGAAGAAGGGAGGATTGTAATACAGGGTTTTACAAGGGTTAATGTTGAAAAATTATCCATGCATATGCTTTGAAAATTAAAAAAAACTTGAATAATAAAAAATGAAGCCATGGTTATGGAAAAAAGAATTAAAATTAGATTTTTTCAAAATATGAAAATTCTACTTTTCTTTTTAATTATTTTATTGTTATGAAAATCTATGATCCAGAAAATCTAAGACCTTTTGTTTTAAGGCTATCATTCAGACCATATCATAGAGCTTTTCCAGGGCAAAAATTACCTGCCAATCAGAGAGTGGTTTATTTGTAAAGTCAATTACATTATAGGATAATACTCCAGATTGGCTGAGTTGCGAGAAATATGATCTGATTCCTTATGGATATCAGAGATATTAGATGTGGGAAGAAAAGAAAAAAATGGTGAACTCTAAAAGTCACGTATCATTTAAAAAAAACTGTTAGAAAATAGAGTTGCCAAGCTAGAAGACATGATACAACTAAGAATCAAGGTTTCCAGTCTGAGTCAAAATTGGGAAACTGGAGCAACTAAGTAGCATACTGAATAGAGTTTGGGGTTTGTAGTCAGGAACGCCTTATGTCAGATCCAGCTCCAGACACTTGGTGTGTTACTCTGGGCAACTCATTTAACTCTTGCTTGCCTGTTTCTTCATCTATAAAATGGGAATGATAATACCACCTCTATTCCAGAGCTGACATGAGAATCAAAAAAAATAATGTTTTTAAAATGTTATCACGGTTACTGGAACATAGTAGGAATTTAATAAATGTCTATTTTTTCTTTCTTTCCATCTCAGGAGCCAAAGTTGGAAGGACAGCAGAAAAAAAAATAAACCAAACTCTGGGAAATGTTATTAATTCAGTTTGATATGCTTGGACACACTTTGTTTCATGGATATGTGTTAGGCACATGTTTTTAAATTCACATTCTTGGGTTTCAGGATCTCTTAGAGCTCCCTTTAAACCATGAAATGATATTTCTTCCATACTTTAATTTCTGAGATTTGTATTGCTTGATTGTGTTTTTTGAAATAAATGGAAAGTTCAGGTAAGATTATTAGTAATCAGTAATAATAATAATAGTAATTCTCATATTGACATTCCACATTTTTATAAAATTTCATAAAACACTTTACATCCATTTTCTTATTTCTTTCTCATAACTTATACAAGCATTATCTTGATTGTACAGATGAGGAAACTGAGGCTATAAAAGATTAAAATGCTTAAAGTGTCAAACAGAAGGTTTTCTGGATTTGGAGGAAGAAAACCAGATTAAAATTTTAGTTCTACCTACTACTTGTGTCACTGGGAGCAAGGTCTTAATCTCTTTGGATCACATTTCTTCATTGATAAAAAGGGGTGGAACCAAGATGTCTGAAGTCTCTTCTACATCAAAATCTCTGATCCTATGAAGCTACCGGACATCTGTTCACTTAACACAAATCTGAAAATCTCAGAGCTAGTACTATGTGAAATTTTAAATGATACAATTTTTTTTGTTTAGAAGATAATTTATATATACATATATAAATATACAATATATGCAATATATTGTACAATGTTGTATCTGTACATAGATAATATATGTAACATATTGTCTATGTACTTATATTAATGAACAATAGATGCATATACAATAGATTTATTGTATTATGCATGTAATAGAAAGACCCAATCATATATACATGCATAGACATGTGACTGTATATACATATGTATATGCACACATATTGCTATATCTATATTACTTTCTTTTCTAAACATAATATTGAATGTATTGTGAGCTAGATATTTAGAAGAAATGCTGTGTAGTAGGAAAAATAACTAAATTTATAGGGTTCTCAACATATAAATTGCCTCAACAAAATACAAATCTGAGTCTTGTCTTAGTTGCTTTCTAGAACTTTTCACAACAGATTCATATTATTAAGATCAGAGTTGAGAGCTATGTTTCTACCAACAGACAAACAGACACATTTTTCTACATGCAATCTGATCACTATTTTTAGATAAATTATTTTATCATTTTTAAGTTCCCTTTCTTCATCTACAATAAACAGATAATAATTTTCCATTCCATCATGGATTTGTTACAAATAAAAAAGAATCCTATGGGCATAATGGATAATATCCATTATGTATGGATAATATAATGGATAATAGAAAAATATTAATATAAACCATTATTATGCTTTTTTCCTAAATAAATTTAAGACAACTCTGGTTCTAATTATTATGGTGTGCATTTTTTGTCATTTCTTTTGAAAAACTAGAGCAATTTAAAAGTATCACTGAACCTTCCATAATATAATGGATATAAAATCTCCTACATACTTAGCAATGGCATCTGGACTTAGGGATATTCTTAATACCTTATTTATCCTCCTAGAAAACTCATCTATGCATAAATAGTGATGTGGAAAGCTTTAGAGAATCTCATTCTGCACCTCTGTAACACATAAACTCCTATTATTTTAGCAATAAGAGGTTTATAAATGCTTCTCTGCCCCACCCCCCCACACCTCTGTAACTGTGTGGTGCACAGTACATTCCATATATATTGAGAAACCAAGCCTTATAAAGACAAAGAGGTTTTCATGAATTTCACTAAGTATCCTACTAAGTATTAGAGCCAGTATTGGAATCCAGGTATTTTGATTGCAAATTCAATGATCTTTCCCAAAAGAGTAAAAATAACAAATTCATGTAGTGCTCTTAAATTTGCAAACTTCTTTTCTCACAAGTCTAGGGAGTAGACCCAGCAAGAATTATTTTCTCATTAAATGACTTCTTTTCCTATAATTAATGATGCTAAGAAGCCTAGAGCCTATCTAAGCCAATCCTCTCAAGGAACAGATGAAAGACAAAGTCTTTTGTTCCATGTTATACACTTAATTAACAGCAATTATGTGATTTGGGCAAAAACAGTGAAAATACCTGGGGAAAATATCTATTTAAAAGTTAAAGGACCTAAATTTCAATTCTGGTTTTGTCACTATCTGATTAAGCTTGAGGAAGTTGCTTAACTTCACTGTATCTCAGTTTCCTCATCTGTAAAAATGAATGGGGGAGTGGTGGAATAAATTGTTTCTAAGATTCCTTCTGGCTCTAAATCAATGAGCCTCTGACCACAGCCTTCTGATTCCAAATCCTTTCACTTCCCTTTCTTTTTCTCAGTGTTAGCCAAAGAAAGCTGCTATAACTGCATTCAACTCAGAGAACAATGATTTAGAACCTACTTGTGCAAAGATCCTTTGCTAAGTATTAAACTTTCAGCCTCCCTATTCTTTGAAAACTGAAGCCGTATAAAGCACATTCCAAGGAGTATTTTCAATGCTATGAAAAATTAACCTTTTCTAATTCAGGCTAAAGGGAAAAGCCCTTCTCTGTGTGATCTTTTAAGCATGATTGCAAAGATGATTATGAGAAGCAAATGACAAGTAAATTTAATAGGAATTGCATACATTATCAACTACCATCAGTTAATGAATAATTGAACAGTGCCCGCCAATATGTTTTGATAGTTGATGTATTGTGTTTAATTTTCTCTAGCTGGGTGAGGAAGGGTACAATTCAGAGCACGAAGCTCTAGAATGACTGCTCCTGCTGAGCTGACTTGTCTAGCAATTGGATCTTTCCATCTGGAGATTTCCTGTCATTATTTATGGGATTACTATTGAAATGCTGGGTTTTTCTCATTTGTAGAAAGCTAATGCTGAATGTTGTTTTATCATTATGTTGTTATAATTTACCTTGGCTCCACAGGTAGCTTCTGAAACATAGGAAGTTAGCTTGTTGCCATTTAGAAGTGGTTATTAGTGATTTCCATAAATTGACCCAGAATGTCACCACTTCATTTATTTTGATCCATCTTCCTGACTTTTCTATTTATTTGTTTTTCATAAGAACACATGAAATGACCTAATTCAAAAGTTGCCTCCTCCAGTAACTCTCCTCTGATACCTACTTCTAACCTCCTCTCTACCTAAAACTACTCTCTCTTTAATTAGTCATTGTTTGCTTTTGATCTCACATTGTTTTCCTGTTACATTAATTTATACTTGTCAGTAGAGGCAGAATAGGACAGAGGAAAATGACTTGGACTTGTAATTATTCAAGATCTAAGTTCAAATATCCCCTCTATCACTTGCCAGCTAACTATATGACTCCAATAAGTCACTGATTTTTGAATAAAAATTCTCTTTCCTTACTAGTCTCACCTCACCCACTGAGACAGCAAGCAAAATGATTTCAATTATACATATGAAATCATAAAAATATATTTATCTATTAATTATCCCCAAAATCAATAAATAAAGCAAGAAAATTATACTTCAATTTATTTTTAATAATAGCTTTTTTATTTTCAAGTTATATGCAAAGATAGTTTTCAACATTCACCCGTGTAAAATCTTACATACCAAATTTGTCTCTTTTCCTTGCCCTTAACCCCTCTTCTAGACAACAAATAATCTAATATATGTTTATTTTGCCATTCTTCTATCCATATTTCCACATTTATCATGCTGCATAAGAAAAATCAGATCAAAAAGAAAAGAAAGAGAAAGAAAAAAGGCAAGTAAACAACAATTAAAAGGTGAAAATACTATATTGTGATACACATTCAATTCCCACAATCTTCTTTCTGGATGCCAATGGCTCTCTTCATCAAAAGTTTATTAGAATTGTCCTGAATCATCTCATTGTTGAAGAGTCACATCCATCAAAGTTGATCATTACATAATCTCTTCAATGTTCTCTTGCAACTTTCTAAAATCATCCTGCTGATCATTTCTTATAGAAAAATAATATTCCATAACATTAACATGTCATACTTTATTTAATCACTCCCCAACTGATGGGTATCCAGTTTCTTGTTTCTTGCTACAATGAAAAAGGCTGCTAGAAACATTTTTGCACATGTGGCTTCTTTTCCCTTTTTATGATCACTTTGGGTTATAGACCCAGTAGAAACAATGTTGGATAAAAATGATAGCCCTTTGGGCACAGTTCCAAATTGCTCTCCATCATGGTTGGGTTAGTTCACAACTTTACCAAAAATTATACTTCAATTTGTACTTAAAGTCCATCAGTTCTCTCTCTGAAAACAGGTAGCATGTTTTTCATCATGAGATTTTCAGAATTGTCTTAAATCATTGTATTGATCAGATTAGCCAAGCCTTTCACAACTGAACATCCTTTTAATATTATTTTTACTGTACACATTGTTCTCATTCTTCTCACTTCACTTTGAATTACTTTAAGTAAATCTTGCCCTTTTTTTCTGAAACTACCCACCTTATCATTTCTTATAGTATAATAGGTCATATGTCACAATTTGTTCATTTCCAATTGATGAACATTCCCTCAATTTCCAATTCTAATAAATAATGATTTATAACTTTTGTATGATTGTGAACATCGTTGATTTTATCTTCTGAAAGCTCCCTGTTCATATCCTTTGTCTATTTATTAGTTGGGGAATGAATGGGTCTTGCTTTTATGATTTTGACTCAGTTTGCTATATATTTCAGAAATGAGGCTTCAAAATTTTTTATATTACTTCATTATCTATGGTACCTTTTAATAAAATATGGTTTCCATGATTATTTTTTTTAATTAGGTCTATTTTTTGCTTTAGCTTTGTCTGAGATATTTACTATCCCTGCCTTTTTCACTTGAACTGAAGCATAATAGATTCTGCTTTAGCTCTTTATTCTAACTCTACATGTGTGTTGCTCTTTCAAGTGTGTCTCTTTTAAACAATGTATGATTTGACTCTGGTTTCTGCTACCTACTTCTGTTTTAAGGGTGAGCTCGTCCTGTTGGAATGTTTAACAGTTATGATTACTGTGTGTTTTCCTCTATCGTATTAGCCTTTGTTATCCATATCTCTCTTTCTTTATTCTTCAAAAGTCTATTTTGGTTCTGATCATTTCCTCTCTTAATCCACTCTTCATTTTATCATTCTTACAATATCTCTTATTTCCTCCCTCTCTTTTCCCTATTGGCCAACTGAAACGTCTTACACACACACACACACACACACACACACACACACACACACACACACACATTCTTTTGTTTATATATATATACATATATATTACATATAGAGAGCGAGCATATATATATATATATAATATAGAGAGAATATATATGCATATGTGCGTTCTCTCTCTCTCTCTCCCTCCCTATACACACATACACACACACACACACACACACACATATGTGTATGAGTATATCCTTCCATCTTTGAACCAATTCAAATGAGTTATGCTTAAACATTATCTACTCCCCACACACATATTTGCTGTTGTACTGGAAAAATATTTTACTTGTATGCCTCTTTTATGTGGAAACCTCCCTCACTCTACTTCTTCCTTTTCTTTCAGTACATTCCTGCTTCTCACCCCTAAACTTTTTCCTAGTGGGGGGAGGTCATCCAAACAAAATTAATTCTCTAAAACTTCTAACTCCCCCAATAATGGTAAAGTTCTTAGGAGTTATATGTATCATTTTCCTACCCAGAAATGTAAACAATTTATTGAAATCCCTTTCATATTTATTTTTTATATTTCTCTTGACTCTTCTGTTTGAATGTCAAAGTTTCTGTTTAGCTCTGTGATATTTTTTTTTCAATTAGGAATTCTTGAAACATTTCATTCCCTTAAATTTCCATTTTTTTCCTAAAGATTTATACTCAGTTTGTCCTAACTATGGTTCTACTATATTGAATTGTATCTTTCTCATTGTATTCAATATTTTTTCCTTTGCCCAGAGAATGCTGAAATTTGAGTATAATATTTCAGGGAGATTTATTTTGGTATTTCTTTCAGGCTATGATAGATAGCTTCTTTTAATTTCCTTTTTTCACTTCGGATCTAAGGTATCAAAGCAGTTTTCCTTAATAATTTTTGAAAGATGATATCTAATATCTTTTTTTTATTTTGAGTTTCAGATAGTCCAATAATTCTTAAATAATCTTTCTGGATTTTTTTTCCATGTCAGTTGTTTTTTTTTTTTTCCCCAATGAGATTTTCTTCTCTATCTCATTCCTTTGGCTTTGTTTTATTGTTTCTTGAGACACTAATCACTAGTTTTCAGTTATTGATTATTTTTTACTTTTCCCCATTTAGTCTACTTTGCTTTTTAAGCAATTAGTTTCTTCAGTGAGTTTTTATACTTACTTTTCCATTTCGCCTGTTATGCTTTTTAAAGAGTTCTTTTTTTTTCAGTGACGTTTTTGTGCCTCTTTTGTCACTGTCAAGTCTACTATTTAAGGTATTATTTTCTTCAATCTTCTTGTGTTTTTTAAACCAAGCTATTTGTTCTCTTTTCATATTTTTTCACATTATTCTCATTTTTCTTCAACAATCTTTACTAATCTTGTCTCTTTTTAATTTTTTCAAAAATTATTTTGAGGCTTGGGTACAATTAGCATTTTTCTTTGCTTTTAGTTGTTTTCACTTTGATTTCTTCTTCTGAATTTTTGTCTTGGTTTTCTGTGTCACTATAATAGCTTTTTCCAGTCAAATTCTTTTTTTTATTGTTGTTTGCACATCTTTTCCTTGCCTGTTTCTTGATCTTGAACTTTATATAAAAATTAGGTTATCTGGATATGGTGAGGTACTGTCCCAAACTTCAGGCTTTTTCATGGTGCTATTTTCCATGAGAGTGGTCACTGGTCTTCTTCTTTGTGCTCAAATCTTTACCAGGAAGGAATCTAGGTCCTATATATCCACATACACTATCACTCCTCTTGACTCTGCAACTGTGACTAGGTATCTTTTTCTCCATTAGCCTCATGTTCTAGTATTCCTCACTGCCTTGGAGCTGTGGTCAGGACCCCTGTTTCAAGTGTTTCTTTCTGTTTTGGAACTGTGATCCAGAACTGTAGATGGGCAATAAATAGAGTTTCCAGCCAATGACAACTGCACCCAGTACTAAAAATAGGTACCCTATAATTCTTTCTGACTAAGTGGCTGGCCCCCATTACTATGTCTGGACTGAAAGCAGCTATGGTTGCTGCTACCACCGCTGTCTACCACTAGTGTCATGGTGCTTGCATTTCAGGTCAAATCTCACTTCAGTATCACAGACCGCTATTTTGCTGACCTCCTAAATAAGTTAGACTGGAAAAATGTTTCACTCTGACCTTGGATTTGTCATAAAATTTGCTTAGAGAAGTTATTTTAAAGTCTTTTGGAGGGCAATGTTGGGTGAGTTTAGTTAGGTTGCTGCCTATACTCTGCCATCTTGACTTCGAAAATCATTCCTTAAACCTTTTTTAGTTTGTATAAAAATAGGGTTAATTGCATCAATAATACCTATCTCCTTGAGAAATGAGAAAGATCAAAACAGATTATCTATAAGAAATCCTTTGTAAATCTTGATTGTGTATGTAAATTTCATCTGACCTTGGCTCTGTCATTACAAAATTTTATTTGAGGGAAACATTTTGAAGTTCTTTGGAAGGCAATGTTTGGTGGGTTTGGGTGGGTTGGGCTGGGTTGTTGCCAGTACTCTGCCATCTTGGCTTCCAAAGTCACTTCTTAAACCTTTTTTTTGTATAAAAATAGGGATAATTGCATCTATAATTTCTATCTCCTTGAGAAATGAGGTCAAAAGAAACTATAAGAAACCCTTTGTTAATCTTGATTATCTGTGCAAATTTCAATTGTTATGAATAAATGAATGAATGAAAAGCAGATACCAAGTAATTTTTGTAAGTAAGTACTAAACTGAATGTTGGATATATAAATACAAAACATAGAGATTTCCTGCCCTCATGGTGCTTATTCTTTAAGGAAGCACATCTACAGCAGGGAAGGTCTGGCATTGAAATCTGGAATTGTGGTCTGGGGAAAAAAACAGTTTTTATAAATGAAACCACAAGGTCATTAAATTATAAACCCCTTACTGAGGTAATATTCATTGCAATTCCCTGAGCAAAAGAAAGAAGCAGAGAGTGCACCCATATGGAAGTAGGATAGAAAAATATCACCTATACATTCCATTGATAAATTATAAATTCTTTACAGACAAGGACTGCCTAAAAAACAACAAACAACAATAACACCAACAACTATATTTCCCCAGCAACTAATACAGTATCTTGAATAGTAGGTAACATAATAAATGTTAAAAATAACATGATAAATTTGATGTATATTGAACTGGATTAAATCTAATTGAAAAAGATTGGGTTATCCCAATCTCTAAATTTGCCTGACCCCTTTTAATTTCCCCTAGCCTTTGGGGAAAAGAGATTCCAATGTATACATAACTTGAATAATAAATAACCATCTATTAAATGACAACTATATACCAGGCATTGTGCTAAATGATGAAAATAGAAATACAAAAAAGAGAGTGTTACTGCCATTGAGAAGATTATATTCTACTTGTCCAGAATGATGTCTTATCATCTCATTGATATCCTGTATCAGAAGAAAAGCCTTGAAATAGAAATCTCTTTTCATTTACATCATGTGTGCATGTGTGCTTCCAACCTGTCCTGATCCTTGGATCATAGTAGAATAGACACATGGATAACTATTCATGGAATGTGTTGAGTGGAAATCCCTTTCATATATGGTTGGGACTACATGACTACTGAGATCTCTTTGAACTCACAATTCCTCTGATTCTATTTAGAACTGGAAAATACTTCAAAGATAATCTAGTCTACTTTATTTTACAGATTCATCTAGCCTATTGAATGGGTGTCGCCTCACTCAAACTGAGACTTGGAAAAAAAAACTTAATTTAAAAGAGCCAAGATTTTCCCATCCAGAGCCATCGCCTGTCATCCTGATGTATATTTGGTAGTTGAACTTAAGATGATTCTGGAGGGGAAAGGGAGATAGTGACTTTGTATAGTCAGTTCTCCCTCCTACAAAACCAATTCACTTGCAAGTCATGGTATCTCCTCTCTGATCTCATGATCCTCTTTGGAAATAAGGGATAAAAACAATAGATGAAGAAACTAATGCCTGAAGAAGGGGATGGACTTGCTGAAGATCACATAGATATTTGGTATCAGAAGTTGAATTGGAACCTGTCCTTTGTTCTAAATCCAGTCTTCTTTTCCCAGTGAGGTTGTAGTAGATGATTGTAATTTTTATCCAATTCTAATGCAAAATAAGAGACGATCATTTACTAGTGATGTATTGCATTGTAGCTGGCTTTTTACCAGTCTCCAGGATGAATCCAGTGTTTTCTCATTAATTCCTCAATTATAAGGGAAGATGTGGAGTCTATTTTTTCTTACTGACTTAGGGAAAATAATGCTTCCGAAGTATGTTAAGTTGCACTAATTAGCAATCTTCCCAGCAGAATAAACATAATATTAGAATATAAAGGAAGTGGATTATAAGCCTGTGACCATTTTCCAGAAAGGTTGCAAGAGAATGTAAATTAACCAATTGCTGAGGCTAACAAATCCCCCAGTCTACTCTCTCATGAATAGTCTGGAAAGGGGGAAAAAGTGACCTAGGGAGCAGATCTGAATTCATGGCCAGTGATTGCTTTTGAAGGTACATCATTAGTATTCAGGATCATGGAATGAGCAGCCCTGTCTGCTACTCTGCAAAGTAGGATGTTCATCAAAGATTATTGGAGCAACTAAATGCACAAATTGTAACCTGGGCTTGTGCCCTTCTTCAGGCTTCAAGGTGAAGGGTCCTAGTGTGTGTTCCAAGAGAGTGAACTCTTAGATCAGGATGCCCATAAGTAAATATGGCCTCAAAAATTTAATTGCCTGCTCATCATATCTAAGTGACCCATTCATTTTCTTATCACCAAAGTAAAAATTTAATGGAGATAGGCTATGTTTTGATCCAAAGATTCTTGCTGACTTCTTTTTTCATTCTCCCTGGAATATTTTCTCTTTGGTGATGCAAAATATGTGCCGAGATAAATGGATCCAAAAGGCCTAAATTTAAGCTTCAGATCTATAGCCACTAGTTTGGTGACTGAGTAGATAGATGATTTAACTTCTCAGGGCAAATTTTTTTATCTGAAAAAGGAGGAAGATTATACTTATATTATCTAGTTCATGGGATTCCTGTGAAGATTGATTTATACTATCTGGGCCCAAATTAACTTTCCAACTTTGTTACATATTATTATCATCATGTACCCTGTAATCTTCTTTGTGTTCCTCATACATAAAGCTCCATCTCTGATTTCTTTGTCTTTGCACTTGCATTCCTAACCACTGCCTTTTAGAATTCCTAGTTTTCTTCAGGACATAATTAAAGTATTCTTTCTAGATGAAGTCTTTTTTGACCCTTCCTCAATTCTACCTTCTTGCCAGCTATTAGTGCCATTCCTCCAAAAATTCTCATAACTCTTTTGTACATAATATTTGAACATAACTATATGAAGTTTTCCTGATATATTGCAAGCTCTCTGTGAGCTGGATCACTTGGATCTTTGTGTACCCATTGCTTGTCACAGTACTTAACACAGAGGAGATAGTTAATAAACAGTTATTGATTCATTAAATGAGATAATGGATATAAATGTGCTGTGTAATCATAATACCCAGATAGATAATTATATCAATTCAACAAATGATTATTAAATATATGTTATATTCAAGGCTCTGTGGAGTAGTAAATACAGGAAGGAGAAGTTATTTTGATGGAATAGAGAACTCCTAGGTGAGAACTTTCTTCATCAATGCAGATCCAGCCTTTGTACAAGACAAGCCCTAGGGAGATGTCTGAAGAACTGAGACATTAAATATATTGCATAACATCCCTAAAAGAGAATCAAAATCTAGATTTAAATCCAGGTCTTCCCTGACTTTAAATCCAACTTTGTTCATGAAATCAAATTGACTCTCTATAGGAACTAGGGACATAGAGAAGATAAAATAATCCAAATCTAAAGAAATATATATGAATTGTTATTTGAAATGAAATGATCATTCCTTTCTTAGACCAACACATTTTTTTGTATTTCCATTCTCAACTTCTTGTCCTCTCCTCCATTTTTTATAAACCACTTTTTGATTTCATACTTCACTTGAAACTCCCCTCTCAAAAATGAACAATAATATTTTCATTGCCAAATTGACATTTTCTCAGTCCTCCTCCTTAATCTATTTAATACAACATGTAACACAGTCAGATACCTTGCCCTTCTGGATACTCTCTTCTTTCTGTGTGTTTGTGATACTCCTTTTATCTGGTTTTCCTACCTGTGTGATTCTTCCTCAGTTTCTTTTGTGGCCTCATCATCCATTTCTTGCCTTAGTAACTGTATATATTTCCCAAGGTTCTGACTTATGCACCCCTTCTCCCTCAACACACATGTAGAAATGGTAAAATTTAGCAACTAATTGGATATGTGCCATGAAGGAGACAGATAAGGATAATGCCAGGAAATTTGGAGACTGAAAGGAATGTAACATTTTCAACAGAAACAGGAAACTGGAAGAGAGAAGAATTTGAGAGGAGAGTTAGTGAGTTCAATTTTAGACAAGTTGGGTTTGAGATTTCTTTAGGAACTGGTCTGAAATGTTCAATAGATAACTGGTGATGAAGAATTGAAGCTCAAGGAAGAGACCATGTTTATGTGTATTTTTTTTTGCTGAGGCACTTGGGGCTAAGTGACTTGCCCAGGGTCACACAGCTAGGAAGTATTAAGTGTCTGAGGCCAGATTTGAACTCAGGTCCTCCTGGCTTCTGGGGCTGGTGCTGTATCCACTGCACTACTTAGCTGCCCCCATGTATATTTTATATCTATACATACATGGATATTTATAAATATATACTCTTCTTGTTGTTTAGTCCTTCAATTGTGTCAGATTCTTTTTGAGCCTATGGAGCCACTGTCCATGGGGTTTCCTTGGCAAAAATACTGGAGGGATTTGCCATTTTCTTCTCTTGCTTTATTCAGGCAGCATTAAGTAACTTGCCCAGGGTCATAAAGCTAGTAAGTGTCTGAGGTCAGATTTGACTTCTAATCTTTTTAACACCAGACCTAGTGTTTTATTCATGATACCATCTATCTGCTCCACATATCTAGATACACCTACATAAACAAATTTACGTACACAAACACACATAAATTCACAAGTACTTATGAATGCATACTTGTGTATATAAATGCATATTCATATGTACATATATATGTACATGTGTCTACTAGCATTTTATACTCCATACTATAATTTCTTTACTAACTGCCTATTAAACATCTCAAGCTAGATTTCCCAAAAGTATCTTAAACTAACATAAAAAACTGAATTCCCTATTTCTTCTCTCAAAACCTCTCCTTTCCTAAACTTTCTTGTTTCTACTGAAAATATCATGCTCATTTCTAGTTTCCTTTAATTATCCTCTAAGCTCTCACTCACTCCTTATACACAAATTCCACAATTTCTTTTTCTATCTTCATGACAACTATCATATCTGATACCCTCTCTCTACTCATACTGCCTCAGCTACTATCTCAGGTGAGGTGCTCATCATCAATCACTCACCTTATTGAAACAGGTTCCTAATAGATCTCTCTACCAAATTTAATCCTATGTACTAATGCCAAAGCATAGATTGTTTGGTGATTTCCCTATTCATTCTACTCCAGTGGCTTCCCCTTTCTTCTAGGGCAAAATAAAACTTTCTCCGTTTCCTAACCTATCCTTGGACTTTGACACTTTGAAACACTGTCCAACATTTTGAAAAGCTGTCATCTCCATGTGTTTTCTGTGTCTTGCATTGCCCATTCTTCATACCTAGAATATACCTCAAAGAATTAAAATAAGCTGGGAAAAGAATTGGCAAGCCACTATAGTAGCTTTGACAAGAAAACCTAAAGTGATGTTATGAAGAGTCAGACACAACTAAAAAGTAAATGAACAAAAATATATGGATATATTCATATATATATATATATAATCATATACTTATGTGTATGTTTACATGTGTATGTGTGGGAAGATTGTCTCCCTCATTATAATCTGTGCTCTTTAAAAGAATAGATTTTTAATTTATTGTACTTTTATAGTCATCACATGAAGTACTTAGCATTTAGCATGCACTTAATAAATACTTGTTGAATTGATAGTGTTTGTATGTGTTTTTTTACATATGTAAATGGGGATAATGCAAGCTTTCACTGTATATACTTGCACAGTTTATATGAAATATCTCTTACTGTGTACGCATAGTATTTCTATGTATTTATTTTTGAATGTTTTATCAGGGGATATGCAGAATACTGAAATTACCAGGATGTGCTAGTTTTCAGACTAAATATAGAATTCTATAAATGCTATCAAATACTGAAAAATAAACTCTCCCAAAAGTTATAAAAACTGCATGACTGGCAAGAAATGGAATGCTAATAGATCCATCTCTGTTTCTTAATACAATAAATGCAATAGACTAACAATGCTTTTTCAAATGTGTGTTTCCTTTATTTATGGTGCTTAACAAACTCATTTTTAAGTTTTCTGTAATGGACTTTCCTGATTTCCTCTTATTTCATTGTGGCTTTTTTTTTTTTTTTTTTGCTTTGGAAGGGCTGAATGCTTTTTGCATAACAAATCTCTCCTTTGGTAACAGACTCCTATAGCAACCTGATAGCCATGGTCATTGGCAGTAGTGTGATTCTTAAAACAATGGCAGACAATCATTCAACTGTGAGCCATTCAACTTTGTACTGAGAAATTACCATCTTAGTAGCTTGGATGGCAAAATAAATGATTCAAATGGTAGGTGCTAAGTTGGTTCTCTTGGAAGAGAAGATTACATGTATAAACAGTACACAAACACAAATAACTGTTGCACTGAGAAGGAAGTTTTGATGTTTAATTAAAATACACTCATTCTAGAGTAAGAAGATTTGGCTTTGAATCCCAATTTTGATACAGCCTTCTTTGAATTAGCTTGGGAGAATCATTTGAATTCTCAGTACCTCGTTTTTTCTCAGTTATAAAATGAGAAGGGCAAGCAAGATACTTTCCTTCTCACTTATGATTTTCATGGAAGGTTATAACCTCGTTTTTAGAAGATAAATCCCAGAGTTATAGAATAACTGAAGCTTAAGTTTGGAAGAATCCTTACAATTCATTTTGTCCAAGTTTTTTATTTGATATGTGAGTAAACTGAGGGCTCCACAGAGAGAACACCACTCTAAGGAGCCATGGAATGGCACGATGGAGCCTGTACTGCAAGCCATTATTCTTGCTGATATATTATACACTCTTTAAAGGGGGCATTTCTTGATGATGATAAAAAAAATGCATTGCTTTGATCAAAATAGTGCAAATTCTATTTTGTCCCTCTAGGAAATAATCTCTCTCTCCCTCCTTTTCTCTCTCTCTCTCCCTCTTTTCCTCCCTCCCTCCTTCTCTCTTTCTGTTTTTCCTCTGTCTTTGTCTCTGTGTCTCTCTGTGTGTATGTGTCTTTTTGTGCCTCTGTATCTCTGTGTTTCTGTCTCTGTCTCTGTCTCTCTCTGTCTCTGTCTTTGTGTGTGTCTCTGTCTCTCTTTTGCTATTTCTCTCTGGCTCTGGCTTTTTCTTTCTCTTTCTCTCTGGCTCTGGGTCTCTGCCTCTGTCTCTCTCCCTCTCTCTCAATCTCTCTCTTGTACTTCATGTTTTTTTTTCCCAAATTACATGTGAAGATAGTCTTCAGAATTCATTTTTGTAAGATTTTGAGTTCCAAATGTTTTTCTCTCTCCCTTTCCTCTCCTCTCTCCAAGATAGAAAGCAATGATATAGATTGTACATGTGCAGTTATGTTATAAACATATTTCCATATTAGTCATGTTGTCTAAGAAGAATCAGAACAAAAAACTAAAAGAAAGAAAAAACAAATTGTTGAAAATAGTGTGCTTAGATCTTCATTCAGACTCCAAAGTTTTTTCTTTGGATGTAAATAGCATGTTCTATTACAAGACTTTTGGGAATATCCTGGATCATTGTACTGAAGAGAAAAACTAGGTCTATTATAGTTGATTATTGCATAATTCTGTTGTAATTGTGTAAAGGAAGTAATCTATCATTGTAAAATATACAAAGATGTCATTTGTAGTGATGTAGAAGATGAAATATCAAAAGGAACATTTCTCCAGTAATTCTCTATTGTATGAGATATTGCACAGAAGAGACTATAAAATCAGCACAAATATAGACTTTACTTGCTACTTTGAAAATACTTCCTAATGTTTCTTTTCAGGCATTTATGTGGTATAATAAATGGAATATGAGAAGTGAAGTCAGGGCTTGAGTGTGAATTCTGCCTTAGATACCAGCTATAGAAGCCCTGGGAAGTCATGTAATCTCTATCAGTTTCAATTTCCTTATTTGTAAAATGGTGATAATAAGAGTACTTACATCATAGATTCATTTCGACAAATAAATGGAACATAGGTAAAATGTTTTCAAATCTTATGACAATAGAAAGAATCAGGCTATTAATTTAAATCCCTATAGGCATAATAGGGTCTTACAATTAAAAAGTATTTCTTCAGTATTTGAAAATGACATTAATGTGATATTTATATTGTTGTTCATGATGATGATGATGATGATAGCCAATATTGATATTGAACATTATGTTTTGCACAGTATTTCACAAATATTTTATTTCATCAATATTTTTGAGAGATTTGTGAAGAAATGGAGCTTTAGAGAAGTTTTGTGACTTGCCCAGAGTTACATATTAGCTGCCTAATAGTAACATGAAATAAATCAAAGTGCCTTATATTCATTATCTTATTGGTTCATCCCAATAACCCCATGAGGTAAGAGGGGTAGGATCTTCTTAATAGCATTATCTCCAGAATGAAACTAAGCTTAGGAAGAGGAGGATTTTTACCTCAGGTCACTGAAACATAGAGAGCTTCAAAAAAACACAGAAAAAAACAAAATAACCTTTTCAGCAGTCCTACACAGTAAGCAGGAGTTTTAGCAAGAATAATTAGTTGAAATAAGATTTCCAATCCCATGTTATTAATCTCATCCATCTGTTAGCTACTATACTTATTACCACTCCTGCTTAACTGAATCTCTCTTGCTAATACATTTGTTATTTTTATATATTATATTTATGTATTCTAAGCCATTTTCTGTACTTAGCCAACCATTTTTATGCTCTTTGCCTCTGGAGCATTTCATTCTACTCATTCCTATTGCCAGGATTGATATTCATGACTTCAATCATCTATCTTTTGTAACTGGGGAAACAGAGTCCCAGAGGTATGAAATGGTTTGTCTTTCATTTCATGGCTTTTACATGATAGAGCTAGTCTCCAATTGGGTCCTTTGATTGCAAACCCAGGTCTCCTTACACTGAACCATGCTGCTTGTCTTGTTGAATAGAGACCTTTTTCATTGAGCAGAAGGGGGCATTTTTTCTCCATATATTTTCTCCAGTACTATTTCTCCAATAAATAAGCTACCACCTAAAGAATCATTGAAGACTAGAACCTCATAGGTATTTTAATTTTGATTACATCTATATGCACATGCATGTGTGTGTGTGTATATATATATGTATATATATATATATATATATATATATATACATATGTACATTTGTGAATATATATTTAGTTAAAGGTCTTATACAAGAATGCTTCACATATTCCCTTCTCACGATTTTTCTATTCTTTAGAACAGAGGTTGTACCTAAGGGCTCACTGGAGCTTGCTGACATTCTTTCAGACATTTCCTGGATGTAAGCAGAACCTGACCTTTGTCAGGCAATATTCATATATACCTCTCTAACTCCGTTCATCATTGTAATTCAGCTTCTGATATATGCAACAGTGTGACTTGAAACTCCATCATCTCAGGTCTCAACTCTCAAGAGAGCATTGCATTCTGATGGGGAGAGTATGATTCTTCTAGATGAAACTGACAATGATAATGACCATTTCACTACAGGTGATGTTTGAGCTCCTGAATTCCCTGTTGTTTCTTTCCTACTTTCTCTGATGCTCCTCTTCCACTGTTTCAAAGCTGATCTCTTTGTGTTCTGGAGAATTTCATAGTTTCATTCCTCCATGACTTACACTATTTATAAATTATAACTTGAAACTTTGATCCTTTGTTCTACTCTGATTGATAGGCCCTTCTCTCAAATAGGTTCTGCACTTTCCTAACTGCCATGTATCTTTGATCATATTATTCCCTGTTATCAGTAAGGAAGTATTTTTCCCTATATGTGCCTATCCTATCTAGTGTATAAAATCCAATTCAATTATCATCTCCTTAAGAAAATCTTTGTGGACCCTTTTCCAACATTCCCCCTCCAAACTAGCAGTATCTACTCATATTTAATATTATCCCTTATGAATTTTCCTAGTTTCTTGTCAAATTAGTCACTCAGTCAGTCAATAAGCATTTATTAAGTACTTAACTTACTATGTGCCAGAACCTGTCAGAAGCATTGAGAATACAAAAAAAGAAAGTCCCTTTCCTCAAACTCACAGACTAATAGGTGAGACAAAAAGCAAACAGGCTAAGTACAGGGGAAAATGGCAGTAAGATTAGAGGGAAATCACTGATAACATAGAGAAAGAATCTAAAAATAATTGTCTATATCTTGTATGAACTTAGTAACAATAATTTTCATTTATTTAGCACTTTCAATTCTATAGAACTTTCTTTCCATCAAATGTTACATAATAATATAATTTATGCTATTGCCATTTTCCAGATATTGATGCTGAATCTCAGAAAGGTTGTGAGTTGTCAGTTAGTAGGTATAGGAACCATGCTTGATAACCAAATCACCAAATCATAAGTCCAGTGCTATGTTTGGTATACTGTGGTGCATTATATTCCAATGGTAATATTGGACTTAAGAGGCATTTATTAAATGTTTAATATGAACAAATTGTTGATTATAAAAAATTAAAAAAAGCAGATGCCAACATAGTCTTCAAAGAACATATAGTCTTTTAGGGAATAGCCAACTTCTATATGTCCACACAGGTATAATAAACCTAGAATAGGATAGCAGTATAGGAAAGATTGATACCAAATTTTCTAAGAAAAATTGAGGGATAGGAGTTCCTTCCGGGGGTGGAGCCATGGTGGCGGAGATCAGACAGGATTCTCTGTAACCTCCTCTAACCTCCCCTCAAACCAACAAAATATGAAGCCTCTAGACTGATTCTGAAGCAAAAAAATCCACAATATCTGGAGAACAACATGATTCTAGA
>JAJPUD010014491.1:0-36140 GCA_023553655.1 Myrmecobius fasciatus | reverse complement strand
TTCTTCTTCTTCTTCTTCTTCCCTGAAAGATAATGCTCATCTTAGCTTGCTAGCTTAATATTGGATGTAATTCAAGTTCCTTTGCCTTTCAGAATATTAGATTCCAGATTTACACAATGCTCTTCTCCCTTCCTTCTTTCCCTCAATTATATTTGGTTTTCTTTGCCTCTTCATGAGATTTTACCTTATTTTTACTTCCTTTTTTTAACCTTATTTTACGACCTTTTACCTCTATTTCCCAGTATGATAGCCTTTCCACCTCTAGTTTTCTTTTATATATTATCAAAGTAATATGAAATTATATCTCCAGTCTTTAAGTATACCCATAGTAGAAATATAGTTTTCAAGAGTTCTTTCCTTTTTACTTTTTTATGCTTCTCTTGAGTTCTGTGTTTGGAGGTAATTTTTTTTTTATTCAGATCTTGTCTTTTCATTAGAAATAGATGAAATTCACCTATATCATTAAATGTGCATCTTCTTCCCCGGAAGATAATGCTCATTCTAGCTGGATAGGTTATTGTTGGCTGTAATCCAAGTTCCTTTGCCTTTTGGTATATCTGGTTCCAGGCCCTGAGATCCTTCAATGTGGAGGCTGACAGATCTTGTGTGATTCTAATTACAGTTCCTTGGTATTTGAATTGTTTCTTTCTAGCTGCTAGCAATATCTTTTCCTTGGTGTGATATTCCTGAAAGTTAGCCACAATTTGGGGATTTAATTTTAGGGTCTCTTTCAAGAGGTGATTGGTAAATTCTTTCAATGGTGATTTTGCCTTCTTATTCTAAAATATCAGGGCAGTTTTTTTTTTTGTTTGTTTGTTTGTTTGTTTTGTTTTTTTTTCTCAAGATTTCCTGGAAGATAGTGTTTAGATTCCTTTTTTTTTTATCATGGCTTTCAGGAAGTTCAATAATCCTTAGATTGTATCTCCTCGATCTATTTTCCAAGTCAGTTATTTTTCCTAGGAGATATTTAATATTTTCTTCTATTTTTTTTCATTTTTTTGTTTTTATTTGACTGATTCTTGAAGTCTTATTGACTCATTTGCTTGCATTTGTTCAATTCTAATTTTTAATGTATTGTTTTATTCAGTTACCTTTTATAGCTCCTTCTGTAACTGGCCAATTAGTTCATTGTATACTTTTTCCATTTCACCAATCTTGTTTTTCAGTAAATTGGTGTCTTTATCATATCTCTTTTGGAGGGCTTCTTGCACTGATCTCAATTCATTTCCCAATTTCTCATCTAGCTCTCTTTTGAGATTCTTTATGTAGTCTTCCAAGAAGGCCTTGTGAAAGGAGGACCAGGTCATATCTTTCTTGTTGGCTTTCTCTGAAGTTGCTTTGCCTATAGGAACCTCAGGATCTGAGGTCTGCCCTTCTTTCTCTCCATAAAAGCTATCCATGGTGAGAGCTCTCTTCTGTGTCTTACTCATTATTTTTAAAAAGCTTGCGGTCTGTTTAAAGCAGAGAAGTGGCTGTGATAGTTTGCCCTGGGGCATTTCCACTAATTTTCTTCCAGTGCTGGGCCTACAAGCTAGGAATTTGCCTTTGCAGAGGGTTACAATCTGCCTTTTACTAAAGGCAGATCTGCCAAAGTACCTGCCCGCAATCAGGGCAAAGTGTCCCAAGTGCCTCAGATAGACTCCCCAGCTGTTTAGAATCTCTGCCATGCTGAGTCCCACCCAGTTTCCTGCCCTGTCTCCGAGACACCCGGCAGACAACTCACCCCCCCTGCCCAACTGAAACAGACATGCTATGAAACTCTTCAAAGGTAACTTCTGCAAGGAATGTTTCATAGTCCAAACGTTTCTGGGTTCTTTGATTTAAAAATCAGTTTAAAGGCTTAATCTGCTGTTGGTTTGAGAGAAGGTCAGAGGAGGACACAGAAAGTCATGTCTTCACTACGCCATCTTGGCTCAGAACAATTAATTCCAATAGTATATAAACTATTTGAAATAATAAGGAAAGAAAGTATACTACCAAATTCCTTCTAGGATACAGATATAGTGCTGATAGCTAAACCAGGTAGGGTTAAAACAGAGAAAGAAAACCATATAACAATTTCCCTAATTAATATTGATGCAAAAATTTTAAATAAGATATTAGCGGGATTACAAAAATTCAACCCCAGGGTAAGACACTATGACCAAGTAGGATTTATACCAGGGATGCAGAGCTCTGTTCAATATTAGGCATACTATCAGCATAATTAATTATATTAATAACCAAACTAACAAAAAACATGATTATCTCAATAGATGCAGAAAAAGCTTTTGATAAAATCCAACACCTATTCCTATTAAAAACAATAGAACATATAGGAATAAGTGGGCATTTCCTTAAAATGATCAGTAGTATCTATTTAAAACCATCAGCAAACATCATATGTAATGGGGAAAAACTAGAAGCATTCCCAATAAGATCAGGAGTGAAACAAGGCTGCCCACTGTCGCCATTACTATTTAATATTGTATTAGAAATACAATAGCTATGGCAGTAAGAGAAGGAAAAGAGATTGAAGAAATTAGAGTAGGTAATGAGGAAACCAAATTATCACTCTTTGCAGGTGATATGATGGTATACTTAGAGAACCCTAGAGACTCAACTAAAAATTACTAGAAACAATTCACAACTTTAGCAAATTTGCAGGATACAAAATAAATCCACATAAATCATCAGCATTTTTATATAATACCAACAAAGTTCAGCAGCAAGATATACAAAAAGAAATTCCATTCAAAATAATTATCTATGGTATAAAATATTTGGGAATCTATCTGCCAAGGAAAAGTCAGCAACTATAGGAACTAAACTACAAAACACTTTCCACACAAAGTCAGACCTAATCAGTTGGAAAAACATCAAGTGCTCATGGGTAGGCCAAGCTAATATAAAAAAATGACAATACTACCCAAATTAATTTACTTATTTAATGCTATACCAGTCAATGTCCCAAGAAATTATTTTGCAGATCTAGAAAAAATAGTAGCAAAGTTTATCTGGAAGAACAAAAGGTCAAGAATTTTAAGGGATTTAATGAAAAAAATAAATGCTGATGAAGGTGTCATTGCTGTGCCAGATCTAAAACTATATTATAAAGCAGCAATGATCAAAACCAGTTGGTACTGACTACGACATGGAGTAGTTGATCAATGGAATAGGATAGATCACAGGACAAACTAGGCAAATAACTATAGCAATCTAGTCTTTGATAAACCCAAAGATCCCAGCTTTTGGGATAAGTACTCACTATTTGACAAAAACTGCTGGGAAAATTGGAAACTAGTATGGAAGAAATTAGGGCTTGATACACACCTAACACCACATACTAAGATAAGATCTAAAGGAGTTCATAATTTAGAGATAAAGAGTGATATTTTAAGCAAATTAGAGGAACATGGGATAGTTTACCTCTCAGACCTATGGAGAAGGAAGGAATTTGTGTCTAAAGGAGAATTGGAACTCTTCATTGAACATCAGACAGTTAATTTTGATTATATTAAGTTAAGAAGTTTTTGTACAAACAAAACCAATGCCGTCAAGATTAGGAGGGAAGCAATAAATTGGGAAATCATCTTTAAATTTAAGGGTTCTGATTATGGTCTCATTTCTAAAATATATAGAGAATTGTCTCATATTTATAAGAATTCAAGGCACTCTCCATTTGATAAATGGTTTAAGGATATGAACAGACAATTTTCAGATGATGAAATTAAAACTATTTCTAGTCCTAAGAAAAGGTGCTCCAAATCACTATTGATCAGAGAAATGCAAATTAAGACAACTCTGTGATAGTACTACTCACTTGTCAGTTTGGCTCAGATGACAGGAAAAGATAATTTTGGAGATGTGGGAAAACTAGGATACTAATTCATTGTTGGTGGAACTGTGAATGGATCTGACTTCTGGAATGCAATTTGGAACTATGCTCAAAAAGTTATCAAACTGCACACTTTTTGACCCAG
This sequence comes from Myrmecobius fasciatus, assembly GCA_023553655.1. NCBI lineage: Eukaryota > Metazoa > Chordata > Mammalia > Dasyuromorphia > Myrmecobiidae > Myrmecobius > Myrmecobius fasciatus. Next base: position 32,178 of record JAJPUD010014491.1, on the reverse strand, counting down.
CAGTTTTTCTCTTGTGCTTATATCCCAAAGAGATCTTAAAAGAGGGAAAGGGCCCCACATATGCAAAAATGTTTGTGACAGCCCTTTTTGTAATGGTTAAAAACTGGAAACTGAGTGGATGCCCATGAATAGGAGAATGGCTGAATAAATTATGGTATATAAATGTCATGGAATATTATTGTTCTGTGAGAAACGACCTGCAGGACGATTTCAGAGAGGCCTGTAGAGACTTGCATGAACTGATGCTGAGTGAAATGAACAAAACCAGGAGATCAAGATACATGGTAACAACACTATATAATGTTCAATTCTTGTAGACCTGGTTCTCTTCAACAATGAGATGTTTCAAACAAGTTCCAGTTGTTCATTCATGAAGAAAGCCATCTACACCCAGGGAGAGGCCTGTGGGATCTGAGGGTGGACCACAACATAGCATTTTCATACTCTCTATTAATGTTTGCTTGCATTATATTTCCCTTCTCAGATTTTATTTAGTTGTACATCTGATTTTTCTTGTATAGCAAGATAACTATAAATATTTATATACATATTCTATTTATTAAGTATTTTAACATAATTAACATGTATTAGTCTTCCTGCCATCTAGGGGAGAGAGTAGGAGCATGGAAAAATTTGTTACAGAAAACTTTTCAAGGATCAATGTTGAAAAATTACCCATGCATATGTTTTGCAAATAAAAAGCATCAACAAAAAAATTGATGAAAAAAAGAAACAGATCTGTTATAAAGTTCTTCCAAGGTATCTTCTTCCAGAAAAGTGTTGTACTCCAAATATTTGTGGGTTCTGTCCCTTTAAAACCAGTTTAGAGGCTTAATGTGCTGTTGGTTTGAGAGAAAGGTCAGAGAAGGTCACAGAAAGTCTCTGCTCTCCACCATCTTGGCTCTGCCTCCCTCTGATTTTTTTAAAGGTTGGGGTCTGTTCTTAAGACAAAGTGGCAATAACCACTTTAGTTTGCCCTTGGGCAGTTCTGTTGACTGAATTTTGGGGTTTGGTAAGTATAGCCGGTCTGTTTTCTTCTGGGCCTCAGAGCTTCATAGTTTGCCTTTTGTATTGGCTTTTGGGTATCTTATAGCAAATCTGCTAAACCACAAGTTTGCAACTGGGAAAAAGTAGCTTAAGAGCCTTGAAATAGTTTTTTCTAGTGCATGGATGCAGCAATGCTCAGGATCCCAAACCCCAGCTCCCTGCACTTCAGTCTGGGCTCCAAAGCATCTCCCCTTGTCTGATTGAAACAGACATTTTCTGAAGTTCTTCCCTAGTACCTTCTGGAAATTTGCTGTATTCCAAATATTTGTGGGTTCTGTCACTCCAAAACCAGTTTAGAGGATTAATCTGCTGTTAATTTTAGGGATGCTCAGAGGAGATAACAGAAGGTTATGTCTGGTCTCTGTCATCTTGGTTCTGCTCCCCCTCCCCCAATATATATATTTTTGGCAATACATGGAACCTACAAAAAAAATGGAACATGTATCAGGACATAAAAAGCTCAATATCAAATGAAAAAAGGCACAAATAGTAAATGCATCTTTTTTAAATCATGTTGCAATAAAAATTACATGCAATAAAGGGCTAGGGGAAAATAGACCAAAAATTATTTGGAAACTGAATAATCTAATCCTAAAAAATGAATAGGTGAAACAACAAATTGTAGATACAATAGATAATTTTATCCAAGAGAATTACAATAATGAGACAAAATACCAAAATTAATGTGATGCATCCAAAGCAGTTTTTAGAGGAAGATTTTTTTTCTAGTTGCTTATCTGCATAAAATAGAGAAAGTGAAGAACAATGTATTCAGCATGAACTCAAAAACCTATAAAAACAACTAATTAAAAAAAATAAAGTACCAAATTTGAAATTCTGGAAAAAAGGGAAGATTAATGAAATTGAAAGCAAGAAAGTTATTAAACTACTATAAACAAAACTAAGATTTAGTTTTGTGAAAAAAATAAAATATATAAAATTTTAGTTAATTTCATTAGAAAAAGGAAAAAAGAAAATGAAATTGCTAGTATCAAAAATGAAAAAGGTAAACTTTCCAACAATGAAAAAGAAATTATAGTCATAAATAGTAGTTATTTTGTCCAACTATATGCCAATAAATCTGAGAATCTAAAGGAAATGCACGAATACCTACAAAAATATAGATTGAGTAGATTAATAGAGGAGGAATTAAATTACTTTAATGGTCCCATTTTAGAAAAAGAAATTGAAAAAACTTTGATCAACTCTTTAAAAAATTTCCAAGTCTGCATGAACTGATGCTGAGTGAAACGAGCAGAACCAGGACATCATTATACACAGTAACAACAATATTACATGATGATCAATTCTGATGGACATGTGTCGTTGCAACAAAGAATTGTCTCAAACCAGTTCCAATTGTTCAGTGAAGAAAACCATATACATCCAGAGAAAGGGATATGAAATATGGACCAAAACATAACATTTTCATGCCCTCTATGATGTTTGCTTGCATTTTGTTTCCTTTCTCTGATTTTCTTTTTTTCTTGTAGATAGGATTTTTCTTGCACAACTTGCCAAGTATTTCAACATTATTAACATGTAGTGGACTTCCTGCCATCTAGGGGAGGGGAGGAGACTGGGAATAAAATTTGTAATGGAAAGCTTTGTAAAGATCAATGCTGAGGAACTACCCATACATATGTTATACAAATAAAAAGCGTTAATAAAAAAAAATTAAAAATAAAAAATTTCCAAGTCCATATTGATTTACATGTGAATTCTACAAATTAAAAAAAAATAGTTCCAGTACTATGCAAAATTCTTGAAAAATAGGGAAAGAAGAAATCCTACAAATTTCTTTTATGACACAGAAATGTTGCTGAGAAGTAAACCAGTTAGGGTCAAAAAAGAAAGAAAATTATAGACCAATATCTCTAATGAACATAGATGCAAAAATATTAAATAAAATATTAGCAAAAAAATTACAGTAAGTTATCACCTGGATAATACATATTGTTTAAGTAATAGTTATACCAGGGCTGCAGGGCTGCAGGGCTGGTTCAGTATTAGGAAAACAGTTAGCATGATTGACTATAACAATAACCAAACTAACAAAAATCCTAAGATTATCACAATAGATGCAGAAAAAGCATCTGACAAAACTCAGTACCCATTCCTATTAAAAACCCTAGAAAGGAAATGAAAAGTATGCATGAGAGAGTCAACTGGAAAAAAAAAGAAAAAAAAAGTTGCCTGAAAAAACAAAAAAACAAACAAACAAAAAAAACACAACTCCTTAACCACCAGATTAAACCAAATGGGGGGAAAAAGATACAAAAACTACCTGAAGAAAATCACATATTAAAAACTAGAACAGGTCAAATGGAAGGTAATGAAATTGTGAGACAGCAAGAATCAAACAAATTAAAAAGAATGAAAAAAATGGAAGAAAATGTGAAATACTTCATTCACAAAACAGGTGATCTGGAAAATAGATCCAAAAGAGACAGTTTAACATGGCTCTCTGCAACAATGAAATGTCTCAAACCATTTCCAGTTGTTCCATGAAGAGAGCCATATACATACAGAGAGAGGGATATGAAATGTGGACCACAACATAACATTTTCATACTCTCTATTGATGTTTGCTTGCATTGTGTTTCCTTTTTTAGATTTTTTTTTCATGTAGATATGATTGTTCTTGCACAGCAAGATAAGTATGGAAATATGTATACATATATTCGACTTCTCAAGTATTTTAATATAATTAACATGTAGTGGACTTCCTGCCATCTAGGGGAGGGGAGGGGACTAGGGGAAAATTTGTAACAGAAAGCTTTGTAAAGATCAATTTTGAGGAACTACCCATACATATCTTATGCAAATAAAAAGCTTTAATAATAATTAAAAAACAAACAAACAAACAAACAAAAACAGAAGAAACAGTTTAAAAGCTATTGGCCTACCTGAAGGCCAATAAAAAAAAAAAAAGAGCATGTATACCATTCTACAAGAGGTCATTAAGGAAAACTGCTCCAATATTCTAGAAACAGAGGGGAAAATACTGATGTAAAGAAACCATTAATCACCTCAGGAAAGAGATCCCACAAGGAAAGCATCAAGGAACGTTGTTGTAAAACACCAAAACCATAATCTCAAGAACAAAATATTTCAAGCTGCCGGAAAAAAAAATCAAATATAAAGGACTAATATTAAGGATTGTCCAGGATCTGGTATCTTCTACCATAAAGGATCAGAGAGTCTACAATACCATTCTTCCCAAAAAGCAAGTGACATGGGGTTACAACCAAGAAATAATTACCCAGTGAGATTCAGCATCATCATTCTGGGGAGGAGGTAGAGCTTCAATGAAATAAAAGACTTTCAATCATGTCTATTGAAAAAGCCAGAACTAAAGAGAATAGTATTCAGTCTACAAAGACAGTATTCAAGAGAACCATAGAAAGGTAAACAGGGGGAAATATATATATTTAAAGAATAAACTGTTTATATTCCTAGATGGGAAAACAATAATGTAATTTTTAAAAACTGTAGCTGACAGTGGGGAGAAAAATGGGGGCATCATATGGACTTAGAGGGTGGTTGGGAATGGACTCTTATGTGATGACATCAAAGAAAAAGACATTTAGGGGTGAGAAAAGATCTGTACTAGAAAAATGTGAAAGGGAAGGTATAATGGGTCAATTAAGTCACACCAAGAGACTCAAAAGATCTATTAACATTAAGTGAAAGAAGAGAGAGGGATGAGCATTGCCTGAAGCTTGATCTCATTACTTTTGACTCTAAGAGGGAATAACTTAATTATTCAGTTGAGTATAGTAATTTATTTAATCCTATAAAGAAGTAGGTGGAGAAAGAGGAAAAGAAAAGAAAGGAATAAGATGAAATGGAGGGCAGAAACACTAAGAAAAAAAAGTAAGCCCAGGAGGGAAGGGCTGATAAGTGATAAGGTAGTGGGTGGAGTGTGTAAAAACAAAACAAATCACCATAACAACAAAAAAGGCTGAGGACAGAGTGGAAAGAGAAGAAAAGAGAAAATAGAATAGAGGGAAATATAAAGTTGGCAATCATAACTATTAATGTGATTGGAATGAACTCTGATATAAAGGAAGCAAATAGCAGAGTGGATTAAAAAAACAGAATCCCACAATATGTTGTTCACAAGAAAAAAAATTGACACAAAGAGACACATACAGAGTAAATGTAAAATGCTGGAAGAAAATGTATTATGCTTCAACTGAAGGATACAAAACATGAATAGCAATTCTGATGTCAGATAAAGCAAAAGTAAAAATAGAACTAATTAAAAGAGCTAAGGAGGGAAAGTACATCTTGATAAAGGACACAGTAAATGATTATGTAATAATGATACTAAATGTGCATGCACCAAGTGGTACTGTAAACAAATTCCTACAGAAGATTTTAAGCCAGTACAAGAAGAAATAGATAGCAAAACTATACTCTTTGTAGACCTCAACTTAACCCTCTCAGACCAGACAAATCCAACCACAAAATAAACAAGAATCTAGTGATTTCAATAGGATCCTAGAAAAGCTATAAACAATAGCTCTCTGGAGAAAAGGGAATAGAGCTGTAATTTTTAAAAACTAGCTGACACTGGGGCAGAAAACTGGGGGCATCATATGAAATTACAGTGTGGTTGGGAATGGACTCTGATATGATGACATCAAAGAAAAAGACATTTAGGGGTGGAAAAAGATCTGTACTAGAAAAAAACAACTCACTTGGAAAACAGATCCAGGAGAGACAATCTAAGGATTATTGGACTCCCTGAAAGTCATGATGAAAAAAAGAACCTTGTTGTTATCTTCCAGGAAATCATGAAAGAGAATTGCCCTGATATTTTAGAATCAGAAGGCAAAATTGGCATAGAAAGAATTCACCGTTCACCTCCTGAAAAAGACCCCAAAATCAAAACCCCAAGGGATATTGTGGCCAAATTTCAGGACTATTGCACCAAAGAAAAGATATTGCAAGCGGCTAGAAAGAAAAAATTCAAATACTGAGAAACTGTAATTAGAATCACACAAGACCTGTCATCTTCCACATTAAAGGATTGAAGGGCCTGGAATCAGATATTCGTAAAGGCAAAAGAGCTTGGATTACAATCAAGAATAAGGTATCCAGCTAGAATGAGCATTATATTCCAGGGAAGAAGAAGGTCATTCAATGATACAAAGGAATTTCACCTATTTCTAATGAAAAGACCAGATCTGAACAAAAAAGTTGACCTCCAAACACAGAACTCAAGAGAAGCATAAAAAGGTAAAAAGGAAAGAACTCTTGAGAACTATATTTCTACTATGGGTATCCTTAAAGAATTGGGTATAATTTAATTTTACTTTGATAATAATGTACAAGAAATTAGAGGTGGAAGGGCTATCATACTGGAAAAAAGGGGAAAGGAGTTAAAATAAAGCAAAATCTCATGAAGAGACATAGAAAACCTGATATAATTGAGGGAAAGAAGGGAAGGGGATGAGCATTGTGTAAATCTTATTCTCATTAGATTGGGCTCTAAAAGAGTATATCAGACACATTTGGTTTCAAAGAAAAACTTGTCCCTCCTTATAGGGAATTAGGAGGGAAAGGAGGAAAAGAAAAGCATAGACTAATAGAAAGGAAAATAGAAAAAAATTAGGGTAAAGATGTAAAAAAGACGGAGGTGTTTTAAAGGGGGGAGGACTGGTAGAGGAAGGTGGTCATCAAAAACAAAATACTGGGAAGAGGGGAAGGGAGAAAAGGGAAAGGGAAGAGAAAAACATAACTTTGTGTAAATAAGATAGCAGGAAATACAGATTTAGTTATTTTAACTGTGAATGTTAATGGGATGAACTCTCCCATAAAATGAAAGTAGATAGCAGACTGGATTAAAAGCCAGAATCTAACAATATGTTGTTTACAAGAAACACATCTAAAGCATAGAGATACATACAGAGTGAAGATAAAGGGCTGGAACAGGCTTTATTGTGCTTCAGGTAAAACAAAAAAAAAAAAAAAGCAGGTGTAGCAATGCTTATCTCAGATCAAATAAAAGCAAAAATAGATATAGTTAAAAGAGATAAGGAAGGAAACTATATTTTCCTAAAGGGTACCATAGATAATGGAGTGGTATCAATACTAAACATATATGCACCAAGTGGTATAACATCCAAATTCCTGGAGGAGAAATTAACAGAGAAGCAAGGAGAAATATACAGGAAAACTAAACTAGTGAGGAATCTCAACCTTGCTCTCTCAGAATTAGATAAATCCAAACACAAAATAAATAAGAAAGAAGTTAGGGAGGTAAACAAAATGTTAGAAAAGTTCGGTATGATAGATATCTGGAGGAAATTGAATGGCGATAGAAGGGAGTATACTTTTTTCTCAAAGGTTCATGGAACTTATACGAAAATTGATCATGTGTTAGGGCATAAAAACCTCAAAATCAAATGTAGAAAAGCAGAAATAGTAAATGTATCCTTCTCAGATCATGATGCAATAAACTCACATGTAATATAAAGCCAGGAGAAAATAGACCAAAAGCTATGTGGAAATTAAATAATCTAAATTTAAAGAATGAATGGGTGAAAGAGCAAATCATACAAAAATTAATAATTTCATCCAGAAGAATGAAAATAATGAGACAACATACAAAAATTTGTGGGATATGGTCAAAGCGGTAATAAGGAGTAACTTTATATCTATAGATGCTTACTTTCATAAAAAAGAGAAAGAGAAGAGCAATGAATTGGGCTTACAATTAAAAAAGCTAGAAAAAGAGCAAATTAAAAACCTTCAAATAAATGCCAATTGGAAATTCTGAAAATAAAAGGGGAGATTAATAAAGTGAAAAATAAGAAAACTACTGCATTAATAAATAAAACTAAGAGTTGGCTTTTTGAAAAAAACAAAAACAACAACAAATTAGGTAAGCTTTTTGTTAATTTGATTAGAAAATGGAAACAGGAAAATCAAATGGTTAGTCTCAAAAATAATAAGGGAGAACTTTCCTCCAATGAAGAGGAAATTAGAGTAATAATTAGGAGTAACTTTGCCCAACTTTATGCCAATAAATTTGATAATCTAAATGAAATAGAGGAATATCTACAAAAATACAGATTGCCCAGGGTAACAGTAGAGAAAATAAATTATTTAAATAGACCCATTTTAGAAAAAGAAATAGAGCAAGCTATTAATCAACTCCTAAGTAAAAATCTACAGGGCCAGATAGATTTGCATGAGAATCCTTCCAAACATTCAAAGAACAATTAATTTCAAAACTATATAAACTATTTGAAAAAATAGGAAAAGAAGGTGTACTGCCAAGTTCCTTCTATGATACAGATATGATGCTGATAGCTAAATCAGGTAGGGAGAAAACAGGGAAAGAAAACTATAGACCAATTTTCCTAATGAATATTGATGCAAAAACATTAAATAAGATATTAGCAATGAGATTACAGAAAGTCATCCCCAGGATAAGACAATATGACCAAGTAGGATTTATACCAGGAATGCAGGGCTGGCTCAACATTAGGAAAACTATCAGCATAATCAATTATATTAATAAACAGATTAACAAAAATGTTTATTTCAATAGATGCAGAAAAACCTTTGATAAAATCCAACACTCATTCCTATTAAAAACATTAGAGAATATAGGAATAAATGGTCTTTTCCTTAAAATGATTAGTAGCATCTACTTAAAACTATCATCAAGCATCATATGTAATGAAGACAAACTAGAACCATTCCCAATAAGATCAGGAGTGAAACAAGGCTGCCCATTGACACCATTATTATTTAATATTTTATTAGAAATGTTAGCTTTGGCAGTAAGAGAAGAAAAGGAGATTAAAGGAATTAGAGTAGGTAATGAGGAAACCAAATTATCACTCTTTGCAGATGACATGATAGTATGCTTAGAGAACCATAGAAACTCGAATAAAAAATTACTAGAAACAATTCACAACTTTAGCAAAGTTACAGGATACAAAATAAAACCACATAAATCATCAGCATTTTTATATATTACTAACAATGTTCAGCAGCAAGAGATACAAAAAGAAATTCCATTCAAAATAACTGTTGATAGTATAAAATATTTGGGATTCTATTTGCCAAGGAAAAGTCAGAACCGTATAAAATAAACTACAAAACACTTTCCACACAAATAAAGTCAGACCTAGTCAAGTGGAAAAACATCAAGTGCTCATGGGTAGGCCGAGCGAATATAATAAAAATGACAATACTACCCAAACTAATTTACTTATTTAGTGCCATACCAAATTCTCAAGAAATTGTTTTAGAGATCTAGAAAAAATAGTAGCAAAATTCATTTGGAAGAACAAAAGGTCAAGAGTTCAAGGGAATTAATGAAAAAAAAAAATAAAAAGGCTGATGAAGGTGGCCTTGCTGTACCAGATCTAAAACTATATTATAAAGCAGCAGTCAACAAAACCATTTGGTACTGTGTATGAAATAGAGTAGTCAATCAGTGGCATAGGATAGAACCACAGGACAAAGTGGGCAATAAATATAGCAATTTAGTGTTTGATAAACCCAAAGACCCTAGCTTCTGGGATAAGTACTCAGTATTTGACAAAAACTGCTGGGAAAATTGGAAACTAGTGTGGAAGAAATTAGGCCTTGACCCACACCTAACACCACATACCAAGATAAGATCTAAATGGGTTCATGATCTGGATATAAAGAGTGATATTTTAAGCAAATTAGAGGAACATAATATAGTTTACCTCTCAGACCTGTGGAGATGGAATAAATTGTATGTCTAAAAAAGAACTGGAAGTCGTAATTGAACACCAGATAGAAAATTTTGACTATATTAAGTTAAAACATTTTGTACAAACAAAACCAATGCAGTCAAGATTAGGAGGGAAACAATAAATTTGGAAATCATCTTGACATTTATGGGTTCTGATAAAGGCCTCATTTCTAAAATATACAGAGAATTGTCTCATTTATAAGAATTCAAGCCATTCTCCAATCGATAAATGGTCAAAGGATATGAACTCTGAGGTACCACTACACACCTGTCAGATTGGCTAAGATGACAGGAAAAGATAATGTGGAATGTTGGAGGGGATGTGGCAAAGCTGGGACACTGATACAATGTTGGTGGAATTGTGAATGGATCCAGGCATTCTGGAGAACAATTTGGAAATATGCTCAAAAAGTTATCAAACTGTGCATACCCTTTGACTCAGTAGTGTTTCTATCATGCTTATATCCCAAAGAGGTCTTAGAGGAGGGAAAGGGACCCACATGTATAAGAATGTTTGCCCTTTTTGTAGTGGCTAGAAACTGGAAGCTTAATGGATGCCCATCAATTAGAGAATGGCTGAACAAATTATGGAATATGAATATTATGGAATATTATTGTTCTGTGAGAAACTCCAGCAAGATGATTTCAGAGTCCTGTAGAGACTTACATGGACTGATGATGAGTGAAATGAGCAGAACCAGGAGATCCTTATACAAGGCAACAACAAGATTATATGATGATCAATTCTGATGGACATGGCTCTCTTCAACAATGAAATGTTTGAAACCAGTTCAAATTGTTCAGTGAAGAAAGCCACATGCAACCTGAGAGAGGGATCTGAAATGTGGACCACAACATAACATTTTCATGCTCTCTATTAATGTTTGCTTGCATTGTGTTTCTTTCTCTGATTTTTTTTTCTTGTAGATACGATTTTTCTGGCACAATAATGATAAGTGTAGAAATATGTATACAAATATTCGATTTGTCAAGTATTTTAACATAATTAACATATACTGGCTATCTTGCCATCTAGGGGAGGGTGGGGATTAGGGGGGAAAATTTGTAACAGAAAGCTTTGTAAGGGTTAATATTGAAGAATTACCCATACATATGTTTTGCAAAAAAAAAAGTTTTAATAATAAAAAAAGAAAGAAAGAAAAAAGAATACAGACAAGGACTAGAAAGTACAAGAGAGTGAAAGGGAAAATCTTTTATTCCTGAAGCAAGATCCTAAAAGTGCTTCATACTAACCTAAATTATGAAAGTGTATAGATGCATAATTAGATTGAGTCTTTTTCTTCAGCAACTGAAATTGTACTTGGATACTATTTTCCTGGTCCTAATATAATCTTGGTACACTATGCCAAACTATAATAACTACAGATCCTCTGAAAAACTACTATATCTAACCTTCAATTTCATTTGTGGTAGGAATTCCTGGTCTCCATTTCTCATAAGTCCAATGTATCCAAAATCTATGAGCTTATATGAGCATAGCCCAGTTGAAAATCGAAAAATCGAGTTTATAATGCTAATACAACTATTAACCTTTATGTGGGCTTTTTCCATTTAAGAAAATGAAACAAAAAAAATATTATAACTTAAAAAGGTCACATGGTACAAAATGCCTCTATGTTCTGCAATCTGAAATATGATTTTCAAAAGATAAGAGTAGGTATACACTACCTATATAATACTTCTGTTGGGTGTCATGAACAAAATTAAATGTGTTTGAGATAGCTTTTCCCTTGTACAAATCAGATTGGGTCCCAATTGCTAACAAAATGGCTTTTTATCTAGTTCTTATTGTTTGATTCAATCACAACTGAAAGTTAAAAGTTAAAAAAAGAAAGAAATGATCAGCAGGATGATTTCAGAGAAGCCTGAAGAGGTTTACATGAACTGATGCTAGGTGAAGTGATTAGAACCAACACAATATCATACATAGCAACAAGAAGATTATGTAATTATTAACTCTGATAGACATGTCTTTTTTTAACATCATTGTGATTCAGGCCAGTTCCACTGGGCTTGTAATGTGAAGAGCCATCTGTAGCCAAAGATAGGATTGTGGGGACAGAGTGTAGATCAAAACATAGTATTTTTATTTTTTTCATTGTTTGCTTCCATTTTTTTTTCTTTCTGATTTTTTGCTTTGTCATCTGATTTTTCTTGTGCAACATTTTTGTGGAAATATGTATATAAGAATTGCACATGTTTAGTCTATTTTGGATTACTTGTCATCTAGGGGACATGGGGGAAAGGAGCAAGAAAAATAAATTTGGGACACAAGGCTTTGCCAAGTTTAATTTTGAAAACTATCCATACATATGTTTTGAAAATCAAAAGTTTCATATACTAAAACAAAAAAAAATGAGTTGGAAAAATAAAGAATTTTCTCTTTGATTTGAAGATTCTGAAATTTAGCAGTAATATCCCTATGTGTTTTCCTTGTAGGATATCTTTGAGGTGGATTTTTTCTATTTCTACTTTCCCCTTATATGTTTTATCACTTTAGAACAATTTATTTTTTTCTTGTATCCTTGTGTCAGAGCTCATTTTTTTTGTTCTGTTTTATTTTGTTTATTTTTTTATTTATTGCAGACAGCTTTTACATAGTCTACTTATTTTTATATTTTCTCTTCTTGACCTGTTCTCTGTCAGCTTTTTGTCTTATAAAATATTTCATATTTCATTCCATCTTTGTATTTTGTTTTATTATTTCTTTTTCTCATAGCTTCACTAGCTTCCCCTTGCCCAATTTTGATTTTCAAAGAATTACTTTCTTCGTTAAACTCTACCTCTAAATTTTTAGTTGGTTAAATTTGTCTATTTCATAATATTCTTATTTTTCTTGGATTTTTAAAAAAGTTTTTTTAGTTTTTCCTCAATCTTTCATATATTTTAAAAGTCTCTTTTGAGTTCTATAAATTCTTTTCAGCCATTTAATGTTACTCTTTGGGGAAAAAGAGACTTTTTTTAAAACTTCACTGCCCTCCTCTGAAGATGAGCTCTTGTCTTCCCTAATCCCATAGTAACTTTCTATGATCATTTTTTATGGAATTATTAGTGTAAACACATCTGATCTTGGGTTTGAGGGGAGGGCAGAATATTGCCTTTGAATTGACTTTAGATCTCTCATCTGACCTAGAACTACAAACTAAAGACTTCCTCCTCCCACAAGTGCCCACAGCTAGGAGCATCCTGTCTTGCTAATTCTAGTCTAACCAGGTGTTTTGCTTCCTTCCTGCCCAGGCCCTTGTCTGTGCAGCACAGGTGGGTTTAGCATTTCTAATCAGCAGAGGTTTTCTCAGTCTTCCTGGACTCAAGACTCCTGACTCCTCAAACTGTTCCAGAGGTGAAAATTCCTGTGTTTTGAGCTGAGGTTACCTCTGACAATAGCTATCTCATCTCATCTTCCTGTAGAGCTATTCTGGAATTATTTACAATCCTCATTCTTTAAACCCTGATCCTGGATTCTCTTTCAGTCTTCTCAGATATTTCCCAGGACTCCTGTTCTGCCTCAAGTCTTATTTTTTTTTAACCAAACTATGTTTATTCTGAGGCACAATTGTTTTTTTTTTTCATTGTTGTTGTTGTTGTTGTTTGTTTGTTTTCTTTGATTGTTTGTAGTATACTATGGAGAGTTTGCGATTTTCTGACTTACTTTGCCATCTTTCCAGAACCCTCCCTTTATTCCATACCATTTTGTAAGTACTGATTTGAAAAATTCATATCTTGCCTCGGATCATTATTCATAAAGGTCTATTTTTTAAATTGTTTCATTCTTTTTCTATTTTTTACAATGATCACACATTAATACATAAGAGTATCATCTAATGCTTTTATTCCTTCAGATAAAGTCCCTAATCAACGGAACAAAATTCTCTTCTTTTCTCCGCATTTGCCTTTAATCTTTTCAGGCACTGACTCAATTACTCATTCCAAGACATTCAAATCTGATTGATGATGGCTTTGAATGGTTTGGAAAAGAATAATCAGCCACCAAGTTCTGCCTGGTGGTGAGTAGAGATTCAAGGCACAAACAGTTAATGTGCTTTGATTCATATTTTTGAGGAGGCTTTTGAAATTCAAATTGTTTATGTGCCATCCTCTGTAGCCTTGTAATTTAATTTGCATAACCTGAAAAGGTTAGGTTAAGGGGGACGTCCCCCTCACTGAGCACCTGGCCCTCTCTGAAAGATCAAAGAGGAAGGACCTGTCACCAGGTTTGAAAAAAATTTTCTCTGTGCAATAAAGAGTTTGATATCTCTAATCAACTCTTACATACCAAAAAGGCTTTTGATGATGGGGGAAAAAAAGCACATTGTCTCAATGACCACAAATCAAGTCCTGTGACCATTGTTCAATCACTAATGAGGACATGGAAGATCCAGACTGTGAAGCACGCATGGCCCAGAGGAATAGAAAATCAAAGCTATTATGAAGAGGGGAATTGGGGTTTGGCACATAACCTGAAGTGAAATAGGATGGCAAATTTCAAGCCCATTTCTGCAGGTCCAATTAAAGATTGTTAAGGTCATGTGCTAGCAGCACATAATTACAATTTTCAGAGGCTTCTTCCTTACTAGCAATGTACTTATTACAAAGTAATCGAGAAATTCTGTCTATTGTATGTTTGTGTAGCAACATATAATTTATCTTCCAAGAGAACATGTTAGACATTTAATATGTGCAATTAACAAATTTAATTTATCTTAAGTGCTTATTATCTTTAGTTAGGGGGGGAAAGACAAATAAATGCCTTCATTCTTGTTTTTAGCTACCTGGGAAAAATAAATGTTAGCTTGAAACATTTTTATTTGAACTGGGAGATATTAATTTTATTTGGTGGAAAATCTCAGTATAGGATGTTAAACAAAAGACAAAAAAGAAAGCTGTTCTACAGAGATTAAAGAACCAGGTAAATGCTTATCATTGTTAATCTTAGATATATTAAATTGATTTAATGATCTAAATTTAAAGGAAACATTATAGATAGTTAACTCCCAAATAATTCAAATCATATTTTAGTCATCATTATATTGTTAATAAAGAAAACTCTATTCTTTTTTAATCATTTTTAAGTTTTACTGAGTTTTCTCATAGTAATACAGTAAGTTAGATAAAATACCTCATTTTACAGTTAAGGAACTGAGGCTTAGAGAGTTTTTTCAAGGCTAAACAATATCAGAGCTATTGATCAAATTTGTTCCCTCTACTGAAATTCTGGCCCTATTTTTACTAATTATTTTTCCCTTTAATCTTTTACCAGGAGAAATAAATTTACATATGTTCCACCTTTCTAGCTAGATCACATGACAGAGAAAAATGGACAAAAATTAAAACAGAAGAAGACAGAATCAAATAATGTAAACCAAATTATCTCTGTGTTGGCCAATCTTTGAGCAAACTAAATGAGGTAGTAGTCAAACTATATAGACCACAGATAATGCAAACTGATTGGTAAATCTATGACATATCAATGAAATTTTATATCATTAAATACCTTAGCACTAAACAGATTTTTAATAGAAACACCTTCCTCCCATACTATATCTCCTCCTCATATCTAATCAGGTACTGAATGAAACAGGTAGTGACTGCCCATATCTCATTGATAGCTAGGAAATGAAGTTAAGAAAGCACTGTTTCTGGGGTAAGATATTAACCATGTGATCCTGTACAAAACACTTAACCTGTGTATGAGTAAGTTTACTCATTATTAAAATATATATAATAAAAGCAACTCAACACCATAGTTGTGAGAATAAAATGAGACATTTGTAAAGTACCTAACAAGAACTGAAGAGGTTACAAATCATTATCATTATCATCATTTCCATCATCATCATCACCATCACCATCACCATCACCATCATCATAATTACCAGCACTATCCCTCAACTCTTCATCAAGTTATAGCCATAATTAATGAGTTAGTTTTTGAATTGTAAATGATATAGCTCAATCTGCTTCAATTTTAAATATATCTGATGGACAGGTTGATATTTATGAAATATATGGTCTAGGTGCATAGAAATACATAAAATAGCAAATGTTATCGATTAAATAATCACAAAATTATGAAAAATAAATGCGATCCAGTCCAGTGTTTCCTAGTATCTGTTTTATGAGTTGACATTAAATCTGACCATAGATTTTGCGTACTTAATTGATAAAATATATTCTATATTTTAAAATGATTTTTCTTCTTCCTCTTTGCTTCCTTGTCTCCCTCTACTCCCTGTGTCTCAGGCTTATAATGAGACTCAAATAAGATAAAATATTCAAAGTATATTTTGATAAATGTAATGCATCTTACTATATTCAATATCTCATTAGCATATATGAACTTCATTAAAACATTTAACTTGTTCTAATTTTCCTTCTTTGTGAAATGAGCATAGAAATATTTACATGAGCTACATCATGGGTTGTTGTGAAGGACAGGAAGAATATATGTCAACATGAATTAGTATTATTAATTGAAAAATGCAGGTCTTTGTCTTATTTTAATTTCTACACAAATGTTGAGCATCTAGTAAGCAATGTCAATATTTGCTGAATTGCATCTCAGATTCAATCATCACAGATTGATCTATTGAACAAGTTATTGGTCCCTAAGACAGTCAAACATGTAATGATTCCTGTGTATATGTTAAATATGTATAGTCAGATATCATTGCCATTGTGTGGTGAACACAGGACAAATAGCCCTGGAAAACAGAAAAATCATGACATTGGTGGGGCTGATGAAAAGTAGTTCTCTTACCTTTTGTCAGAAAAGTTTTAGATTGCTGGTGTAGAATGAGGCATTTGTATACAGATATAGGCAATATTTCAATTTTTTCAATTTCAATTATTTCTTTGTTACAAGGGAGAAATTTATTGGATATTTATTGGGAAATGGCAGTTCTGCAAAGAACAAAAGATAAAAGTATTATAAATATATTTGAAAAGAAAAAAAAGAAATATGCACAAGCTGTTTTTCCCATAATAAGAATAGGATTGCTTAATCCTACTTACTTATTCAATTCATGCGCAGCCAAGTACCAAAGAGCAAAAAACCTTTCCATTTTGAATTTACAGTCAACTAAATATTCAGTGATACCCAGTGAAAAGGAAATAGTTGGGAATCAGCGATTCCTAGAGACCTAGATATGAGAATAGAAAGAAAATCAGATATAAATGTACAATGTAATGTGGAGACATTTCAGGAAAAAATAATTTGAGCAGAATATGTATGGACATCATGTTATGATCTAGAGAGTTGATAACCCTTCCTGATACAATACCATTGAGAATTCCCCTAAAACAGTTCATTCTATTCAGCTCAGTAACTCCTGTCATCTTATCTCTTTTCTCATTTAATCCACTTAGTTAAATACCCCATGAAGCTCAGAAAGGCAGGTATTCAGACTGGTTCCTATTTTAGCTATCATTCTTTTTTATTATTATTCCTAATACTGAAAGTCTTCTCTCAATGTCTTAAGCAAATCACAAGAATTCTTTGCAGGTAATTCTTGGACATCAGAACCCACATTATTCTTAAACATTTCCTAGTGTCACCTAGTAAGTAACATGCATCAGTTTTTGTTCATGAAAAAGCATTAGCTAAAAACATTTTTCCTTTTGCAGAGAACATCAAAGATCAGACACTACAGAGTATCTTATACCAAATGCTCTCAGCCAGTATGTTGCTGTATGCTATTAAAAAGTTCTCTTGAATATATCTATTTATAAGTAGCATTATATATTCTATTTAATGTTTCTTTCTTTCATCACACCTTTATTTGGTTTTTTTATGAAACTAGATTATGCAAGATTGTTTTCATATCAACCTAGTGCCCTTCACCACTAGTGTTCCATTTTGATTCTTCATATAATAAATACAGAAATTACTTTGACTAGTGAAAGGCTTTGCTAGAAGGGGGAGTTAAGGATTGGACATAAAATACATTTACAATATATAATAATTGTTTAGAGCCAAATGCTGCATTTTAGAAAGGATGTTGAGGAACTAAAAAGAATCAAGGTGAAGATAAGCAAAATCCTGGAGGATCAGTTGAATGAATAAGTAATATTTACCTGGCAAAAGAGGTGACTAAGAGGACATTGACTCTACTTGGCTCCAGCACCAGTTGAAATTTTGTTTTAGACCATGATTTATGTCACTAATTTCTAGTCTCTAACTTCATCCCATGGCATTCTCCAATAGTCAAGAGGCCATTCCTAAGCCAGATATATCTCTACCTGTCATCATCTTCCTTCTGTCTCAATATTACCAATACATATTTTTGCTTGCTCCTGACTACTTTGAATTTGGAGTGATGGCTCTCACAAAACACATTTTTACCACTCCTTATTATGGAGCAAATCATGCCTTTCCATAATCCAACCTTGAATTACATCTATTATCCACTGCCTCTCTTGACACTTTACTACATGGAGCAGGGTTGGGGAGGGAGGATGACATTCTGCTGATTAAATTTACCCACTACAAATCTATCTTATGTAATGTCAAGTGGATGCTCACTGAAGCAAGGCAATCCTTCTGTACCTCCCTAATTAATATTCTATTCCATTTAGCACATAAGCCATTCTTAACATTATCATCTCTCTTTAAATATCCCATGGAAGACTTTTTCCTGATCTCCTTTGTTGACAACTTTGCCTCTTATTTAGCTGAAAATTTGGTCAATGAGAGCTTCCATCTTCTCCTTTCCTTACTCTATTATATCACACAGGTGTCATTCTCAATTTTTTCATTCACAACCATCTCAAATAGAGAAGTATCATTTTTCCCCCAGGCTAACCCATGCACACACACACACACAAACACACACACACACAAACTCTTAATACCATTTTATTTTTATATATCTCCTCCAGTCAATTGATCTCTCTGTCATACTTATGCCCTAATTAATCCTCAGTGAATTTATAACTATTGCCTACAAGCAAGCCTGCCTAAAACTTAACATACTTAAAAATATTAACTCACTTTATCTTATTATCTGTGGCTACCTATAGTATCTCATTTGTGCTTTTCCATATTTCCTTTCATGCTATTTTAAAATCTCTAATATCTCTTTTCTGTCTTCATTATCTAACTGAATATGTTTCTCAAAATTTACCAATAACCTCTCAATGACCAAATCGAATAATCATCTTTAACTTTTATTCCTTCTTGATTTTTTATGTCCTTTGTCATTGTTGATCACTCTTTTCCTCGAGAGTCTTCTAAAAACTGGCCTGACACTATTCACTCCTAGTGCTCTTCTTAGCTTTAGGAAAATCCTTTGCCTTCTCATGCCTGGTTCTTCAACCAGAAAATACTCTCCTTGGATCACTAAATGGTTCCTTTCTTCTCTTCTGTCCATGCCATCTTGCTTGTTGATTTCATCAGTGTCCATGGATTCAATTATCATCACTATACAGATGATTTCCAAATTAGCATACAAGTTATAACATCTCTGCTGTGCCTCAGTGTCACATCCCAAGCTGCATCTTGGATATGAACTGAATGTCTATTTTGTCAAATCTAAGATCTCCAAAATTCTCAACATACACCCTTGATCCTAACTCTTATTTTGTCCCTAAAATCCTCTTATCTTATTGATCTCCTCCCTACAACCAAAACCCCCTAGGTACCATGATTAAATCCTTATTGTCACACCTTCATATCCAATCTATTGATGTCTTGTCATTGATACTTATTATATAACTTGCCTCTTAAATGTTCTCTTCTCTACATTCACAATCACCTAATACAAATCCTCATCACCTGAAACTGAGATTATCTCACACTCTTTTTTGGTTGTATTCCTGTACTCCAGTCTGACATACCAATGTATCTTCTTGTTAATTGTAAAAACAAAAACAAAACACAAAACCAATAAAATAAAAAGTTTTGTTGTTGTTGTTGTTGTTATTGTTGTTGCTGTTTATGAAACACAGATCTGAGTATTTTTACACACAGTTAATATATTTCAGATCTCCCTATTGTTTTTAGCCTCCAGTAGAAAATATTCTGTTTGGCTTTTATATATAATCTAATACCTAGTGACAATGACTATTTAAATATTCAGCACATATGTTCTCCAATTACTGTCTCTTCCATTTCTGTCAATATTGTGTTTAATGATTTCATTACATGATTTCATTTGGGATTTTCTTGGTAAAGATACAGGAGTGGTTTGCTATTTTTTTCTCCAAGTCATTATATAAAAGAAAACTGAGGCAAAAAGGGTTAATTGATTTATTAAGTATCACACATTAATATCTCTGAGGATGAATTTGAATTCTGGTCTTCCTTACTCAAGGTCTGGTACTTTCTTTACTTTTCCATTTCAATATCTGTCACCTATACCTCATATATTCTTCAAACTCATTCTCAGATTTTTTCCCTTCATTTCTTTAAGACTCAGGTCATAAGCTGCTTCTTGGAGGGAGCCTTTTACTATCTTTCTCCTTTACCCTATTCCTTCTTCCCCCCACCTATGCTAGAGTTTTATGAGACTATTTTTTCATTTATACTGCCTATAACTTGCAAGATTTTTTTTTCTTCTGTTCCCCATTAGAATTTGAACTCATTGTTTAATTTTCCTTTGTATAGTCATTACATAACACAATACTTTGCACAAAAGTATTCAGTATTTGCTAATGTAAGTTGTTTTCAATTATTTAAAAGAAAATCATGTGCAATAAAGGGTAAAAACATACCCTGCTTGGCTCTAGACAATAGAATTATTAGCAAATTATGTAATAAAGAAAAAAAAAGATTTTACATCAGGATAGACTTCAGAAAATTAGCTATCCAAGATGTAATGGAGAGTATCTAGATATAGTGGCTTCCCTTTAACTAGTGTCTTCATAGAAAGACTCATTTACTACTTAATATAACGTCCTTCTATCAAAAATGAGAAGAATGAGAAGCCTGAAAGTTACAGTTTCCGAGAGATTAATAATCACTTTATTAATTAGCTTAGCTGATAATAAATTGATGTTCTCTTTGTAACCAAAAGAAAGGATATAAAGATTACCAAATGCTTAAATAGCTTTAAAAAACTTTCTCTCTGATTGCTGGAAATCAATCCTGATTGGTGAATGATTCCAATTGAGAGGGAGGATTGAGAACCTTGAAGAAAATGTGGCTTGATCATGAGACTTAGCTGCCTCCAACAATCTAGAAAAAAAAATTCTTCTAATTTGTACCATTCTGGTTCCTTTTCCCCTTCATGAGATGGGTCACTCTAAACTCCATTGCAGGGATAAAATGGCATCATCTTAATGCTTTAGGGCAGGAATTTGCCTAGTTTACATTTTGTTTATATCCTAAGCAAAATCAGTGTCTTTTAATTGGGTGGGATCTTGGGGTCTTGACTAAGATGATCCAAGATCATGTTGCCAGAGGATTTGGATATTAATAGAAAAGAAAAATAATTACTTCTTTCTTTTAAACTACCTTTAATTTATCCTTTGTATACCTTGTTGAGCATAGTTGTTTGCATATTATTCAATCCATTAAACTGTAAGGTCTTTGAGAACAGAGGCTGTTGATTTGCATTTCTTTGTATCCCTCATAGCATAGTACAGTGTCTAGGACACAGTAGATGTTTCATAAATTCTTACTGATTGACTGATTTGTTTAAGAAATTCTTCTCATTTATGAATGGGATTGGACAATATCGATTCTAATATATCTTTTAACTTAGTGTTTCAAGTAGGGGAAATATCGATTTGGATATCACATTACTTTCACATCTCTAATCTTTTTATGACCAACTGGGTTTTACTTGAAAACAATAAATATCTGTTTTTTGCCCATTGCGAACAATGATAATGGAAAATTAAATAAAAACACAGCTGAGGACCTCACCTAGGATATCTTTAATTATATTTACCCTAAGAATGTTTTAACTTGATTCAGACAGCAGCTAAAACTTTTTAAAAATACTTCCTTTGGACATTAAGTAGTCAACTCCTTCTGGGAGATACTCCTCTATTTGCCATAAAATAATTAGGGGTCAAGGTAGATAAACCTTAATGATATAAACAATACCAGTGATATAGTGGAAAAATTAAGAGTCCAAAGAGGCAGCTAGGCGGTGCAGTGGTTAGAGTACCAGCCCTGAAGTCAGACACAACATTTAACACTTTCTAGCTGTGTGACCGTGGGCAAGTCACTTAACCCCCCAAAATTGCCCCAGCAAAGAAAAAAAAAGATTAGGGTTCAGGACACCAAATTTTTATTCCTAATGTTATTTTTTAACCAGTTGGAAGCCTTGTTAAAATCTCAGTTAATCAGGTTTCTCAACTGTAAAATAAAATATTTTGATCAAATATTATATAATCTCCCAAAATTTTAAATATGTATTATTTTTAATGGCCCATCCTGTACCAGTATTTTATGGATCTCCTCTCTGACCACAGTCAGAAATGTGGAGAGACACAATGAGATAATGGATGAAAAGTACTTTGCAAAACTGAAAGTGTTATACAAATGTCCAATGTGGTCTTTGTAATTGTTACCTTATATCATCAGGCTTTTTATCTAGTGATGACTTCATATCCTGAGTGATCTGCTGTACTCTTTCTGATCTCAAGCAATACTTATAGAGTAGTGGAAGAATGTGCTATTACTTAAATGTATAACAGTCAGAATCTTTAAAAATAAAAGAATGCACACATGCTTTCAAGGTTAATTTATATTACGAAGATTTTCTGATCTAGACAATCAATAAATTAGATAGTAATTTTTAGATTTTATTTCAGAGATGTAAGTACTCACACTGAAAATTCTATAATGGACTTACGTAAGCCATTTATAGCTAGGTCTAGAAGACCTCTGACTGTAGCCTCTTACTTTTTCTAAACCCTTTGCCAAAAGTTGTAGCTTGGTACCTGTTAATAATTTCATTTTTAGCTTAACCTCCATAGTTTATGGAAGACCAAACTTTTAGGATCTCTTTTGACAGGAGATTGGTGCAAGATTGTCATGTATGATGTACTCAGGTATTTCTTTTTTCTTTTTTATTATTAAAGCTTTTTATTTGTATAACATATGTATGGGTAGTTCCCCAGCATTGATCTTTACAAAGCTTTCCATTACAAATTTTACTCCCAGTCCCCTCCCCTCCCCTAGATGGCAGGAAGTCCACTACATGCTAATAATGTGGAAATACTTGACAAGTTATGCAAGAAAAATCCTATCTACAAGAAAAAAAGAAAATCAGAGAAAGGCAACACAATGCAAGCAAATATCAACAGAGATCATGAAAATGTTACGTTGTGGTCCATATTTCATATCCCTCTCTCTGGGCATATATAGTTTTCTTCAGTGAACAATTGGAACTGGTTTGAGACAATTCTTTGTTGCAGAGAGCCATGTCCATCAGAACTTATCATGATGTAATACCATTGTTGCTGTGTATGATGATCTCCTGGTTCTGCTCGTTTCACTCAGCATCAGTTCATGCAAGTCTCTCCAGGCCTCTCTGAAATTGTCCCACTGGTCGTTTCTTACAGAGCAATAATATTCCATAACATTCATATACCATAATTTATTCAGCCACTCTCCAACTGATGGGCATCCCTTCAGTTTCCAGGTTCTAGCCACTACAGAAAGGGCTGCCACAAACATTCTTGCACATGTGGGTCCCTTTCCCTCCTCTAAGATATCTTTGGGATATAGGCCCAATAGAAACACTGCTGGGTGAAAGGATATGCACAGTTTGATAACTTTTTGAGCATAGCTCCAAATTACTCTCCAGAATGGTTGGATCCGTTCACAGTTCCACCAACAATGTATGTGTCCCAATTTTCCCACATCCCCTCCAACATTCATCATTATCTTTTCCTGTCATTTTAGCCAATCTGACAGGTGTGTAGTGGTATCTCAGAGTTGTCTTAATTTGCATTTCTCTAATCAATAGTGATTTGGAGAAACTTTTCATATGACTAGAGATGGTTTTAATTTCACCATCTGAAAATTGTCTGTTCATATCCCTTGACCACTTATCTATTGAAGAGTGGCTTGAATTCTTATATATATATATGAGACAATTCTGTATATATTTTAAAAATGAGGCCTTTATCAGAACCATTAAATGTAAAGATGATTTCCCAAATTGATGCTTCCCTCCTAATCTTGTCTGCATTTGTTTTATTTGTACAGAAACTTTTTGACTTAATATAATCAAAATTATCCATCTGGTGTTCAATTAGGAGTTCCAGATCTTCTTTGGACATAAATTTATTCCATCTCCACAGGTCTGAGAGATGAACTATATTACATTCCTCTAACTTCCTTACAAAGTCCCTTTTTATATCTAGATCATGAACCCATTTAGATCTTATCTTGGTGTGCGATGTTAGGTATGGGTCAAGCCCTAATTTCTTCCACACTAGTTTCTAATTTTCCCAGCAGTTTTTGCCGAATAGTGAGTATTTATCCCAAAAGCTGGGGTCTTTGAGTTTATCAAACACTAGATTGTTAAGGTTATTGCCTAGATTGTCCTGATAACCTATCCTGTGCCATTGATCGACTGCTCTATTTCTTAGCCAGTACCAAATGGTTTTGATGACCGCTGCTTTATAATATCGTTTTAGATCTGGTACAGCAAGGCCACCTTCATCTTCCTTTTTTTTTCATTAATCCCCTTGAAATCCTTGACCTTTTGTTCTTCCAAATGAACTTTGCTACTATTTTTTTCTAGATCTGTAAAAAAATTCTTGAGAGTTTGATTGGTATGGCACTAAATAAGTAGATTAGTTTGGGTAGTATTGTCATTTTTATTATGTTTGCTCTGCCTAGCCATGAGCACTTAATATTTTTCCAATTGATTAGGTCTGATTTTATTTGTGTGGAAAGTGTTTTGTAGTTTAGTTATATAGTTTCTGACTTTTCCTTGGTAGATAGATTCCCAAATATTTTATCCCATCATCTTCTATTTGGAATGGAATTCATTTTGTACCTCTTGCTGCTGAACTTTGTTGGTAATATATAAAAATGCTGATGATTTATGTGGATTAATGTTGAATCCTGCCACTTTGCTAAAGTTGTGAATTGTTTCTAGTAGTTTTTTAGTTGAGTCTCTTGGGTTCTGTAAGTATACCATCATGTCATCTGCAAAGAGTGATAATTTGGTTTCTTCATTACCTACTCTGATTCCTTTTATCTCTTTTTCTTCTCTTATTGCTAAAGCTAACATTTCTAATACAATATGAAATAGTAATGGTGACAGTGGTCAGCCTTGTTTCACTCCTGATCTTATTGGGAATGGTTTTAGTTTGTCTCCATTACATATGATGCTTGCTGATGGTTTTAAATAGATGCTATTGATCATTTTAAGGAAAAGCCCATTTATTCCTATACCCTCTAGTGTTTTTAATAGGAAAGAGTGTTGGATTTTATCAAATGCTTTTTCTACATCTATTGTGATAATCATATGGTTTTTGTTAGTTTGGTTACTAATATAATTAATTATGCTGATAGTTTTCCTAATATTGAACCAGCCCTGCATCCCTGGTATAAATCCTACTTGGTCGTAGTGTACTATGCTGGGGATGACTTTCTGTAATCTCATTGCTAATATCTTATTTAAAATTTTTGCATCAATATTCATTAGGGAAATTGGTCTATAGTTTTCTTTCCTGTTTTCACCCTGCCTGGTTTAGCTATCAGCACCATATCGGTCTCATAGAAGGATTTTGGCAGTATACCTTCTGTCCCTATGTTCTCAAATAGTTTGTGCAGTATTTGAATTAATTGTTCTTTGAATGTTTGGTAGAATTCACATGTAAATCCATCTAGCCCTGGAGATTTTTTATTAGGGAGTTGATTAATAGCTTGTTCTATTTCTTTTTCTAACATGGGGCTATTTAAATAATTTATATCCTCTTCTGTTTACCTGGGCAATCTATATTTTTGTAGATATTCCTCCATTTCATTTAGATTATCAAACTTACTGGCATATAGTTGGGCAAAGTAACTCCTAATTATTGCTCTAATTTTCTCTTCATTGGAGAAAAGTTCTCCCTTATCAGTCTTGAGACTAACAATTTGATTTTCCTCTTTCCTTTTTCTTATCAAATTAACTAAAGGTTTATCTATTTTGTTGGTTTTTTCATACAACCAACTCTTAGTTTTATTTATTAATTCAATAGTTTTCTTATTTTCAATTTTATTAATTTCTCCTTTTATTTTTAGAATTTCCAATTTGGTATTTAATTGAGGGTTTTTAATTTGTTCTTTTTCTAGTTTTTTTTTTAATAATAAGCCCAATTAATTGATGTTTTCTTTCTCAATTTTATGCAAGTAAGCATCTAGAGATATAAAATTGCCCCTTATAACCGCTTTGGTCGTATCCCACAAATTTTGGTATGTTGTCTCCTTATTGTCATTCTCCTGGATCAAATTATTGATTGTGTCTATGATTTGCTCTTTCACCCATTCATTCTTCAGGATTAGATTATTTAATTTGCAATTAACTTTTGGGTTATTCTCTCCTGGCCTTATATTGCATGTGATTTTTATTGCATCATGATCTGAAAAGGATGCATTTACTATTTCTGCCTTTCTGCATTTGATTTTGAGGTTTTTATGCCCTAACACATGGTCCATTTTTGTATAGGTTCCATGGACTGCTGAGAAAAACCTAAACTCCCTACTGTCTTCATTCAACTTTCTCCATAGATCTATCATACCTAAATTTTCTAACAGTTGGTTTATCTGCCTAGTTTCTTTCTTGTTGATTTTTGGGTTTGATTTATCTAATTCTGAGAGAGCAAGGTTGAGATCCCCCACTAGTACAGTTTGGCTGTCTGTTTCTTCTTGCATCTCTGTTAATTTCTCCCCTAGGAATTTGGATGCTATTGCACTTGGTGCGTATATATTTAGTATAGATATTGCTACATTATCTATGGTACCCTTTGATAAAATATAGTTTCCTTCCTTATCTCTTTTGATTAGATCTATCTTGGCTTTTACTTGATCTGAGATAAGGATTGCTACCCCTGATTTTTTGTGTTCACCTGAAGTATAATAGGTTCTGCTCCATCCTTTTACCTTCATCCTATATGTGTCACTATGTTTTAAATGTGTTTCTTGTAAACAACATATTGTGGGTTTCTGGTTTTTAATCCAGTCTGATATATGCTTCCGCTTTATGGGAGAGTTCATCCCATTCACATTCACAGTTAGAATAACTAATTCTTTATTTCCTGCCATCTTATTTACCCAAGTTATGTTTTCTCCTTTCTTTTCCCCTTTCTCCCTTCCCCCCTCCTCAGTACTTTGCTTTTGATGACCCCCTCCCCCAAACAATACTCCACCCTTTAGGTCCCCTCCCCCTGTTTTTACTCCTTTCCCCTGATTCTTCTATTTTCCCTTCTATTAGTTTATCCCTTACTTTTCCTCCTTTCCCTCCCACTTCCCACTAGCAACAGACAAGTTTCTATGTGAAATCAAGTGTCTGATATACACTTTTAGAGCCCAGACTTATGAGAGTAAGATTTACACAATGCTCATCTCCCTCCCCTCTTTCTCTCAAATTACAACGAATAATTATAATACATTATGGAGTGAAAAATGGATAATTTTGATTATATTAATTATTTTTGTACAAACAAATCCAATGCAGAAAATATTAGAAGAGAAACAATAAAGTGGGAAAAATTTAAATCCAAGAGTTCTGAGAAAGCTTTCATTTCTAAAATATATAGAGAATTGACTCAAATTTATAAGACTTCAAGACATTTTCAAATTGATAAATGGTCAAAGGATACAAACAATTTTCAGATGAAGGAATTAAAATCATTTAAAAATGCAAATTAAGACAATTCTTAGATTCCACTACAAACCTGTCATATTGGATATGATGACAGGAAATGATCATGATGAATGTCGGAGAGAATATGGGAAAAGTAGGACACTGTTGGTAAAGTTATGAAGTAATAAAGTTATGAAGTAATCCAACCATTTTGGAGAGCAATTTGGAACCACACTCAAAGGGCAAATCCCCTTAATCAAACAGTGTTTCTTTTGGGCTTATATCACAAAGAGATCACAAAAAGGGAAAAGAACTTATATGTTCAAAAATGTTTGTGGCAGCACTTTTTGTAGTGGTAATGGATTGGAAACTGATAGCCATCTGTTAGATAATAACTGAATTAGTTATGGCATATGAATGTTATAGAATATTATTGTTTTATAAGAAACAATGAGTGGGATGATTTCAGAGAGGCTTGTAGAAACTTCAAATAATATTAAATGAATTGAGTAGAATCAGGAGAACATTGCATACTACATCAGCAAGATTATGAAATAATTGATACTGATAGATGTGGCTATTTTCAACAGTGAGATGATTCAGGCCCAGTTCCACTGTAATTAAATTGTGTAATTAAAAGATCCATGTATACCCAAAGAGAATATTGTGGGGACAGAGTGTGGATCACAATAGCATATATTCATTTTTTTCTATTGTTTGCTTGCATTTTGTATTATTTTTCATTTTTAAAATTTTGATCTTATTTTTCTTGTACACCACAATAGTTGTGGAAATATGTATAGAAGAATTTCATATGTTTAACTATACTTGCTAACTAGGTAAGTAGGTGGGGTAAACAAAAGGAAAAAATCAGGAATCTGAAGTTTTCAAAAGTGAATATTTGTGTACATTTTGAAAAGAAATAGCTTTACTAAAAAAATCATGAATCCATTTTGATCTTATCATGTTATTGAGTGTTAGGTGTGTGTCAATGCCTAGTTTCTGCCATATGAATTCCCAATTTTGCCAGCCATTTTTATCTATCTAATCTATCATATCTTATATGAGTTCTTATCCCAAAACCTTAGGTCTTTGAGTTTATCAAGCACTAGATTACTATAATTATTGATTATTGTATCTTGTGAACCTAATCTAAACTGGGACACTGATACATTGTTGGTGGAAATGTGAATGGATCCAAACATTCTGGAGAACAATTTTGAACTATGCTCAAAGTCATCAAACTGTGCATACCCTTTGACCCAGCAGTGTTTCTACTGGGCTGATATCCCAAAGAGATCTTAAAGGAAGGAAAGGGACCCACATGTGCAAGAATGTTTGTGGCAGCCCTTTTTGTAGTGGCTAGAAACTGGAAACTGAATGGATGCCCATCAATTGAAGAATGGCTGAATAAATTATAGTATATGAATGTTATGGAATATTATTGTTCCGTAAGAAATAACCAGCAGGATGATTTCAGAGAAGCCTGGAGAGATATACATGAATTGGTGCTGAGTGAAATGAGCGGAAACAGGAGATCATTATACACAGGAAAAAGACAATACAGGGGCAGCTAGGTGGCGCAGTGGAAAGAACACCAGCCCTGAAGTCAGGAGGACCTGAGTTCAAATCTGGTCTCAGACACGTAACAGCTGTGTAACCCTGGGCAAGTCACTTAACCCTAATTGCCTCAGTGTTGAAGAGAAAAAAAAAAAAAAAAGACTATACGATGATCAATTGTGATGGACATGGTTCTCTTCAACAATGAGGTGATTCAAACCAGTTCCTTTTGTTCAGAGATGAAGATAGTCATATACATCCTGAGAGAGGCCTGTGGGAACTGAGTGTGGACCACAACCTTTTAACACTTTCTGTGAATATTTGCTTACATTTTGTTTTCCTTCTTAGATTGTTTTTTTCTTCTTCTTTTCTCTTTCTAGATCTGATTTTTCTTGTGCAGTAAGTTAGCTGTATAGATATGAATACATATATTGGATTTGTCATATAATGTAACACATTTAACATGAATTAGACTACCTGTCATCTAGGGGTGGCAGTGGGGAGAAGGAGGGGAAAAAATTTGGAACAAAATTTTTTTTGCAAAGGTCAATGTAGAAAAATCACTCGTGTTCTGTAAATAAAAAGCTTTAATTAAAAAAAAAATAAAATTAATTCCCTTGAAATTCTTGTCCTTTATTCTTTTAGATAAACTCTATTACTATTTTTTTCTAGCTCTGTAAAATAACTTCTTGAAAATTTTATTGGTATGAAACTGAATAAGTAGATTAGTTTCAATAATATTGTCATTTTTATTATTTTAGCTTGGATTACCCATGAGTATTTGATATTCTTCCAATTGACTTGATCTAACTTTATTTGTGGTCTATAATTATTTTAAATTGAATTTCTCTTTCTATCTCTTGTTGATGGGCTTAGTCAGTAATGTACAGAAATGCTAATGATTTGTGTGTGGTTATATTACATCCTCCAAATTTTCTAAAGTTATTCATTGTTTCAAGTAGGTAGTTGGAGTTTTTTTAGAATTCTCTAAGTACATCATCATATCATCTGCTAATAGTCTAGTTTTATTTCTTCATTGCCCAATCTAATTCCTTTATTTTTTTTCTTACTGCTGAAGTCAAAATATCTGTTATAATATTGCATAATAATGATGATAATGGGCATCCTTGTTTCACACTTGTGTCTTATTGGAAATACTTTCAGGATCAGGGGGGCGGAGCCAAGATGGCAGAGTGAAAACGTGACTCTCTGTGTCTCCTCCGATCTTCTCTCAAATTAACAATACAATAAGCCTCTGAACTGATCTTCAAGTCAAGGAACTCAGAAATACTTGGATAGTGCTTCCTGATATCTCTGAAGAACTTCACATCAGGTTTGTCTAACTTGGACAGAGGGATAAAGAGTGGTGTAGGCCGGAAGTGAGGGTGGGACTCAGCTCCCTGTGACAAAAACTCCAAACTCCAAACTCCAAACACTTGGAGTTTATCTGAGGCACGTGGGACACTCTGCCCAGATTGGGGGCAGGTGTTCTTGCCAACTTGCCTGTTTAAGGAGTAATTCGGACTTAGTCCTAGCTCCCACCAGCCCAGCACCTTTAGTTAATTAGCCAAATTGCCCCAGGGCAAAGAGCTTTAGGCACTGTTTCTCCAAACCTTGAAGAGATATGCACGCTGTCTAAAAAAAAAATGAAGAAGCAAAAGAGAGCTCTCACCATAGACAGCTTTTATCAAGACTCAGAAGGGCTGACCCCAGATCCTGAGGTTCCTTTAGACAAAAATTCAGAGGATGTTATTAAGGACCATCACTGGTCCCCTTTTCAAAAGGCCTTTCTGGAAGATTGCATACAGAATCTCAAAAGAGAGTTGGAGGATAAATGGGAAAATAAACTGAAGTCAGTGCAAGAAGCCCTCCAAAAGAGATATGATAAAGACACCAAATTATTGAAAAATAAAATTAGTGAAGTGGAAAAAGAGTGTAGTGAACAAATTTGCCAGTTACAAAAGGAGCTTAAAAAGGTAACTTAAGAAAACAACACTTTAAAAATAAGAATTGAACAAATGCAAGTGAATGATTCAATAAGACTTCAAGAATCAGTCAAACAAAAACAAAAAAAATGAAAAATTAGAAGAAAATATGAAATATCTCCTAGGAAACACAACTGACTTGGAAAATAGATCTAGGAGAGACAATCTAAGGATTATTGGACTTCTTGAAAGTCATGATGAAAAAAAGAATCTAAACACTATCTTCCAGGAAATCCTGAAAGAAAACTGCTCTGAGACTGTAGAATCAGAAGGCAAAACCACCATTGAAAGAATTTACCAATCACCTCCTGAAAGAGACCCCAAAATTAAAACCCCAAGGAATATCATTGCTAAATTTCAGGACTATAGCACCAAGGAAAAGATTCTGCTTGCAGCTAGAAAGAAACAATTCAAATACCAAGGATGAATAATTAGAATCACACAGGATCTGTCAGCCTCCACATTGAAGGATCGAAGGGCCTGGAACCAGATATTCCAAAGGTCAAAGGAACTTGGATTACTGCCAAGAATAACCTATTCAGCTAGAATGACCATTATCCTCCAGGGAAGAAGATGGTCATTCAATGATATAGGTGAATTTCACCTATTTCTAATGAAAAGACCAAATCTGAACAAAAAATTCGACATCCAAACACAGAACTCAAGAGATGCATAAAAAGGTAAAAAGGAAAGGACTCTTGAGAACTTTATTTTTACTAGGGGGATACTTAAAGTTTGGGAGTATAATTAACTAGATATTACTTTTATAATATGAAAAAGTGAACTAGAGGGGGAAAGGTTGTTATACTGGGCAAAAGAGGGAAAAAGTGGTAAAATAAGATCTAAAAAAAGGAGGTAAAAACAAGGTAAAATCTCTTGAAGAGGCAAAAGAAAACCTAATATAATTGAGAGAAAGAGCGGAGGGAGATGAGCATTGTGTAAATCTTACTCTCATAAGTCTGGGCTCTAAAAGTGTATATCAGACACTTGATTTCCAAAAGAAATTGTCTGTTGCTAGGGGGAAGTGGAAGGGAAAGGAGGAAAAGTAAGG
>JAJPUD010014490.1:22340-40512 GCA_023553655.1 Myrmecobius fasciatus | reverse complement strand
AATGAAGAAACCAAATTATCACTCTTTGCAGATGACATGATGGTATACTTAGAGAACCCTAGAGACTCAACTAAAAAACTACTAGAAACAATTCACAACTTTAGGAAACTGGCAGGATTCAAAATTAATCCACATAAATCATCAGCATTTTTATATATTACCAACAAAGTTCAGCAGCAGGAGATACAAAAAGGAATTCCATTCCAAATAGCAGATGATAGGATAAAATATTTGGGAATCTATCTGCCAAGGAAAAGTCAGAAACTATACGAACTAAATTACAAAACACTTTCCACACAAATAAAATCAGACCTAATCAATTGGGAAAATACTAAGTGCTCATGGGTAGGCAGAGCGAACATAATAAAAATGACAATACTACCCAAACTAATCTACTTATTTAGTGCCATACCAATCAAACTCCCAAGAAATTATTTTACAGATCTAGAAAAAATAGTAGCAAAGTTCATTTGGAAGAACAAAAGGTCAAGGATTTCAAGGGGATTAATGAAAAAAAAGGCAGATGAAGGTGGCCTTGCTGTACCAGATCTAGAACTATATTATAAAGCAGTGGTCATCAAAATCGTTTGGTACTGGATAAGAAATAGAGTAGTGGATCAGTGGCACAGGATAGGTTATCAGGACAACCTAGGCATTAACCTTAACAATATAGTGTTCGATAAACCCAAAGACCACAGCTTTTGGGTTAAATACTCTCTATTTGGCAAAAACTGCTGGGAAAATTGGAAAGTAGTGTGGAAGAAATTAGGGCTTGACCCATACCTAACACCACATACCAAGATAAGATCTAAATGAGTTCATGATCTAGATATAAAGAGGGACTTTGTAAGCAAGTTAGAGGAACGTAATATAGTTTATCTCTCAGACCTGTGGAGATGGAACAAATTTATGTCCAAAGAAGACTTGGAACTCCTAATTGAACACCAGATGGATAATTTTGACTATATTAAGTTAAAAAGTTTCTGTACAAACGAAACAAATGCAGACAAGATTAGGAGGGAAGCATCTAATTGGGAAATCATCTTTACATTTAATGGTTCTGGTAAAGGCCTCATTTCTAAAATATATAGAGAATTGTCTCATTTATATAAGAATTCAAGCCACTCTTCAATAGGTAAGTGGTCAAGGGATATGAACAGACAATTTTCAGATGATGAAATTAAAACCATCTCTAGTCATATGAAAAGTTGCTCCAAATCACTATTGATCAGAGAAATGTAAATTAAGACAATTCTGAGATACCACTACACACCTGTCAGATTGGCTAATATGACAGGAAAAGATAACGATGAATGTTGGAGGGGATGTGGGAGGGCTGGGACACTAATACATTGTTGGTGCAGCTGTGAACGGATCCAACCATTCTGGAGAGCAATTTGAAGCTATGCTCAAAAAGTTGTCACACTGTGCATACCCTTTGATCCAGCAGTGTTTCTACTGGGCCTATATCCCAAAGAAATCTTAGAGGAGGGAAAGGGACCCACATGTGCAAGAATGTTTGTGGCAGTCCTTTTTGTAGTGGCTAGAAACTGGAAACTGAAGGGATGCCCATCAATTGGAGAGTGCCTGAATAAATTATGGCATATGAATGTTATGGAATATTATTGTTCTGTAAGAAACGACCAGCAGGACGATTTCACAGAGGCCTGGAGAGACTTGCATGAACTGATGCTGAGTGAAACGAGCAGAACCAGGAGATCATCATGCACAGCAACAACAGTATTACATGATGATCAATTCTGATGGACATGGCTCTCTGCAATAAAGAATTGTCTCAAACCAGTTCCAGTTGTTCACTGAAGAAAACCATATACACCCAGAAAGAGGGACATGAAATATGGACCACAACATAACATTTTCATGATCTCTATTGACATTTGCTTTCATTGTGTTGCCTTTCTCTGATTCTTTTTTTTTTTCTTGTAGATAGGATTTTTCTTGCATAACTTCTCAAGCATTTCAACATTATTAACATGTAGTGGACTTCTTGCCATCTAGGGGAGGGGACGGGACTGGGGGTAAAATTTGTATTGGAAAGCTTTGTAAAGATCAAGGTTGGGGAACTACCCATACATATGTTATACAAATAAAAAGCTTAAAAAATAAAAAATAAAAACTGTTAAAAAAAAAAGAAAGAAAATAATTGTCACCATTTCACAGTTCCTAGCAGGTAGTGCATTGTGATCTCTATCTCCTATCAAGAATGTGTCATGCCTAGACAGGGATTTCTGAAAACATTTTTCAAATACAAGTCAAGTGCTGGGAATACATAACAATGCTTCTGTGCCTATCCTATTTTTCCTCCTTTGATCACAGGTTAAATCTGTTCACCTTACCTAGGTTTTTCTAGATAATTCAAAAGAAATTTTTTTTGATAACCTGGAAAATTCTGGATTTCTCCCTTAACCACCCCAACCCTGCAAGCCTCCTGCTTCCTTAATCTTAGATAGGAGAAATAAAATCAATAAATCATGGAGCAGCATGATATTGCTAAATTTATAAACATATTTTGTCTCTTCTTCCCCAATTAGAAAGAGGAATTTAGCTACCTTATAGTTTATCATTTTCTATCAGATTTCTTCACTGGGTTGTTATTTTGACTCTTAATTACAATATTTGAAGCTAATAAATGTTGCTAAGTAGGAATTGCTTTACCAAACTCTATAACAACTGACCTGACTTCCTATGCTGCCTAAAATATTGATTTTACAGTGAAAAAATACAGGTTGAAAACAAAATATTTTGAATCAAATTTTGAAAAAAACTGATCTTCAAATGGCTTT
Source organism: Myrmecobius fasciatus (assembly GCA_023553655.1). Classification (NCBI taxonomy): domain Eukaryota; kingdom Metazoa; phylum Chordata; class Mammalia; order Dasyuromorphia; family Myrmecobiidae; genus Myrmecobius; species Myrmecobius fasciatus. Next base: position 37,708 of record JAJPUD010014490.1, on the reverse strand, counting down.
CCTTACCCAGTTGATTTGATCACTACTCTAATATCTTAGCATAGTATAGAGAAAAAAAGAAAATCTCAACTTCTAAAATGGTGGTTCTAGCAGCTACTGCCAAGCTGGCAATATTTCAATAATTGGCTGAAGAATGAACTCCATAGCCATTATCTAACTAATTTCACATAGGATCATCTTTAGTTTGGTCAAAATCCAAGGCCACATAGAGGTAGATGGATAAAGACAGAGAGAGAGGGACAGATAGATAGATGTAAGGAGACAATCTAAACAAATTAGTTTTGAAATAGTTTAAAAAAATCATGGACCTATATAATATATCCTGATTGGTCATTATAGTATAATATAAATTAAAGTAAATATATGAAATATAATATTACATTTATTATGTTTAAATATATAAATTTCCTCTAAAATATTCAAAACTGTTATTGACATCTTTAAGTGATTTCATTAAATGAAGCCCATACTACTTATAAAGACCTATATATAAATGAATATTTGCTTAATTTCAATACTTTTAATTATCTACAACAATAAACTAAACAAATTCAATTTATTTCAGAACCTACAACTAAAACATATTCATATTTATTTGTATTCATTAAGATATATTAAAATAAAGAATGACAACATAAAAATAAACAAAGAAAAGAAAAAACGAACAAAAAAGAATTACAAACCAAAGTTGATTGCAAAATGCATAAGCAAATGAATATGTTGAGATCTAAGTCATGTTGCTATACAAAAGGTAATTAATAAATTTAACAAAATTTCCATATGAAGTTTCAAAAAAAATCTCTTCAAACATTGTGTCCAAGGAGTATGTGTTTATATGTGATCTCTCTCTTTCTCTGTCTCTCTGCTCTCTCTCTGCTCTCTCTCTCTCTCTCTCTCTCTCTCTCTCTGTCTTTCTCTGTATTTCTTTTTTTAAAATACCAGAGCTTTCCTGTTTTTATTTTCAGTGAACTCCACTGAAGGTAATGTGCCATAACATAAAAAATTATACTTTAAGTAATGGTCTAATATAGAATTCTGGTGAATATTCTAGTGAGTAGTGTATATAATCACATATGGAGACAAAACAAAATATTTGGGTGTTTACCTGCCAAGACAAACTCAGGAACTATATGAACACAATTAGAAAGCACTTTTTACACAAATTGTCAGATCTAAACAATTGGAAAAATATCAATTGCTCATGATATTGAAAAGAAAAATGATTTTATTATATATAGGATATATAAGAACATTGCTAATACTTTAATGGTATCACAAATAATTGTTACTGTCCAGGCTTCTTTTTATTATTGTTCTGAAGACAATTTACAAAAATTTGTCCAGAACTACCAGAACAGTTACAGAAATAATCATGTACACTTAAATAATTGAATCAGAATTAGTACAACCCAAGTATGCTACTGATTAGGAGACAGGGGAAGAAATAGGAGTTCATATAGTGCCTATTATGTGCCAGGCAAGTGCTTTGCAAATATGATCTCACTTGAGACTCACAACAACCCTATGAGGTAGGTGTTCTTACTATCCCCATTTTAAGTTGAATAAACCTAGGCAAACAGAGATTGTAACTTCAGAGGGTTCAAAAACCAGTAAATATCTGAAGTCAAATTAGTTCCAGACCTAGTACTCTATACCCTATACCATATAGCTGTCAAAAAGTTCTCAATACCACATGGATTATAATAATCAATATGACCATGCTTATTACACTTATTCACACTGTGCATTTCCATGCCTGGTTTAAGTGTGAATTCCTCCATTTAACTTCATTAGATATTACAGGAAAAGAGTTTATACTGTACTTGTTCACTTTACAATTTTTTCTGCCTTTGATGAGTGAGGTCTCTGTGACTGTATATAATTTTTGTATTTATTTAACTGTAATAATAAATCTAGGTTAATTATTCTAAAATGTAACGAAAATTAAAGAACAAATCATTTTATATTCTTTAAGGACTAGGGTTTTCCTGAATTTTAGTTAATTTTCTTGATTGCTTAAATTTGCCTTTGCCTATCACATAGGAAATAATACTTCAATTGATCTGGATGGTACTGAGATATGCCAAAAGAATAGACTTGGTAGAAGGTTAAGACTTGAATTTTGGAAGATTCAAATCTTCCTCTTCCTATCTATTAGTGTGATAATAATTGGGTCAAGTTGGGCTCACTGAATCTTAAAAGTTTATCAATAAAACAAATATAAAAATGCCTATTGTTCTAATCTTACAAAGTCAGCCAATTAGGGTTTATGTGCCAAATATGATTTTAAGTTCTGGGAATACAAATACTGCTGACAGTCCCTGTTCTTCAGGAGCTTATATTCAAGTGAAAGAAGATAACACATAAAAGGAAGTTTTAGGGGGAGAGTAAGGTACAAAGGAAGATACCTATTCTTGGGAAATGATGGAGGAAGTAGAGTACAGGCTAGAGGGATAATGACACATGCCTGGTCTATCTCTCTGCTTAAATGGAGATTTTGGAAGGAGCCATTAAATCAGAGGAAAAAGCCACAGTAGTGGAAAGTATTTCCAGTGTGTGGAAACCAACATCTCAGTGAAATTTTAGGAAAAAGAACCAGAACAGAGTAAAGTGCAGTCTGTAAAGGAATGAGAGAAATAACAAACTTGCCAGACTCAAATAAAAAATATAAATATTAAGGATTAGGTAGCATATTACTCCAAGTAATATAATCACCTAGACTATACGTACCTATGTTAAATCGATCCCAAACTAGATGGAACTAATTTTAATAGGTTTTTGTCCATTGAATAAAAAGCAGATGATGCCTTTCAGTTAACATCTAATTTAGAGATCATTGTGTCTCTCTGTTTCTTTCTGTCTCTGCCCCTATGCATATGTGTCTTTTTCTGTCTGTCTTTGTCTTTCTGTGTCTCTGACTTTCTTCTCTGTCTCTCTTTGCCTCCATCTTTCTGTTTCTCTCTGTCTCTATGTGTTTTTCTGTCTTTCTCTGCTTCTATGTCTATGTTTTCTATCTCTCTCTTTCTGTCTCTGTCTCTCTGCCTTTCTATTTGTCTGTCTCTGTTTATCTCTGTTTATCTCTGATCTGTGTCTCTTTATCTCTCTGTCTCTCTTTCTCTCTGATTCTGTCTCTGTCTCTCTCTCCTTCCTTTCATTCCCTCCCCCTCCTAATGTGCCCAGAGAAGAACAGCAAAGAAGTCACAAATATATGGGTCAGAAACTTTAAGATATAACAGCATTTGTGACTCAAACATCCCAAAGTTACTATCTTATAGAGATGGAGTAGAATATATAACAGAGATTATCGAATAGGATTAGGGACACTAGGCTAGTGTCTAGTTATTAACCTAGTAAGAGATTGAATGGACCTAATACTCACTTTTTTATCAATATCCTTTGAATCTACCTGGAGAAAAGAATAAAAAAGGACTCAGAACTGCCTTTTCTTTCCCACTAGGTTCTGATGCTTTTGGACTTCTCCATCATGCCTGAACTTCTTTTGTTTTCTCCCTAAACTTGTTTTATAACTTCCTTTTATGAGTTGTCCTCTTCATTTAAATTGTATGTTCCTTGAGATTAGGGGCTTCAGAAAAATACTGTGCTTGGCACAGTAGCTGGCATATAATAAGTGCTTAATAAATGTGTTGACTGACTCATTCAAGTGACAAGACTAGAAAGATCTCCCATTGAGTAAACCCTAAAATGTGAGAAGTTGTAGTCAACTAGTTATGAAGGACTGAAGAACATTGCATTATTTTGATGCATGCCTAAAGACAGTTCACTTTACATTAAAGTGATGTGCAAAAATTTAAAGTGAATCAGTGAATAAATGAATGAAGTATTTTTAGCTCTGTGTATAAAACACTATGTTGTATAAAGTATTAGATAAATGGCAGTCATTATGTAAAGAATTAATGTGCCTTCAGAATGACCTCAGGGAGTAGTGTTTAGACTGCTTTCTGAACAGTTTGCAGTACAATGTCTACATTAACCACCAGTTAAACTAAAATGACAGGATGCTTGAAAACTAATTAGTTTCCACAATACAATTTATGAGATGCCCATAAAAATGACAAAAAGATGTGTTAAGGATAATTTTTAATTTCATCATGCTGAATATAATCTAAGAAACACAAACCATTGAAAGTTCCATAACACTAAGCAGCATAATCATCATCTCTTCTCTAAAGAAGTGGAAACTAAAGCAGTACAAGGTGCTCTTCCCCTCTTTTCCAGACATAAAGATGGAGGCACACTTCCCTTCCAGGCAAAAGGAAAACTGTGGCTTTCCTCTGCTTTCAAGTCTGACTCTTATCAAGTTATCAAGAAGTATAATCTGATTGAGTCCTTTGTTATTTTGTGAAACTGATATGCTCACTTGAGTCAGTCTGTATAATGTGCCCCCCGAAGAATGAATGATTTCTATGAAGGTCATGTTCCTTTATGTTAAGGTTCAATCATAGGGTATTTGGCCAGATTTTTACTTTATTAAAAACCAGTCATGATCAATAGCAGAAACACTGTTCCATGACTTATTTCCTAGAATTTTATATATTAATTATTTTCCAAAATTTGTATTTCTTTTCATTTTAGATTATTGAAAACCTATTTTGTTCATCCTCTTTATTTTTCAAAATTACAATATTTACCTAAAAAAATCCTTCTGTATAACTTTTTTAAAAAAGGAGGGGAGGAGAGTGTAGCAAAACTAATCCAATCATCAACCAAGTATTGCAGTATATACAGTATCCCATATCCATAATCCTCCATCTCTGCAAAGAAGTAGATCCATTCTCATATCTCTTTTTTTTAGATCAAGCTTAATCAGTATAATAGCAAAATATGCAATTTTAATATATGTTGTTATTCTTCCTACCTACATTGTTTAATGATTGTATACATTTTTTCTGAATTTGTTTGATTCAGTTTGTAATCAATCAATAAACATGTATGAAAAACTTACTATGAGCCAAATACCTTTGTAAACTGAGGATGTAAAAAGAGGCAAATTATAATTTCAACTTCAGCTTATTAACAAGTGGGGGAAACAACAGGTAAATCAATATATACAAAGCAAAACATAAAATGGACAGATAGGAAATGTTTTCCATTTATTTTTATGCTCAATTTTTCTCATTGTTTCTTATGGCAAGTATTATTCCATTGTATTCATGTACCCCAATTTGTTTATCCATTTCCCAATCCAGGTATAATCCCTTTTATTCCATAATATTTTATTACTAAATACATATAGTATGCATGTTTTGATATTTATATCTTTTACATCCGTGACATTTCTGTGTGGGAATGGAATCTCTGTGAGAAAGGATAGGACAAAAGATGATTTTATTTTTTAATATTTTTATTCAATTAGAAAAAATGCAGCTATCTTATTCACTTCAACAGTATTCTGCAAAATATAAATAAAAAATGACAAAATGTTTGTACATTTGTGGATTGTTAAACATTCCAAGTTATATTTCAATGTAAGGAGAAAAGTCTTCTAAAAAAAATATAATCTTGCTCAAGAGCCTCTAGCAATGGAAATACTACCTCAGTGAATTGGTGTAACAAATTAGTAGTTGTTGTGGTCCTTTTGTCAAGAGAATCTCAAAAGTGACCTGATGAAAGGAATAAAGAAACTTCTCCCAAGTACAAAAAATAAGAGGAATTTTTAACTTATCTACTCATAGTACCCTAGTTATATTTGACAGTGACAAGATGTAAATGTGTGTGCACAATATAAAATTTAGTCGAGATGTTGAAAAGTATGGAGAAATGATTTTCTATCTTTCACTTAATCAAGAAAAGTGAAGCAATCAGGAAGATTTAAAATAGAGCACAAAGAACAAAAATAATTTGAACAAACAGGAAAATCCAAATTTATATGAGGAAGAAATACACAAAAGAAAGTCTCTTCAAGTTAGACACCAAGATTGAGGCTTTTCCATGGAGCTTGATAGATAGATTTCCCTAAAGATGAGATAACTTCTTTTGGACCAAGGATAATAGAGATGGAAAGGTAGCAGTTCAGAAAGTCTGCATGTTTTTTTTGATCGATCCTCTCCCTCCTTCTACAGAAAATTGCACATTAGTACAGCCCCCTCTCTAATGTTGACTCATTCTAGATATTGATACTTTACTTGCTTCTTTAAAATCTGTAGTTTGACATGGCAATCCAAAATCCTTACTGACATCTTAAGTGGTATTTTTTTTTAAATTGTTTTATTTATTTTTTATTATGTCAAGTATTATTATCTTGTGAAAGAGGGATAATCTTATTTTTCTGGGTCTCAGAGTATATGAGTAGAAGCAATTGATGAAAACTGTGGAGAAGCAGATTTTAATTTAATATAAGGGGTGAGAAGATACCTTCCTTTTATTAGGAAAAGTTTCCAAAAGTGTAACTAACATCTTTAAAAGGCAATGGGTCATCCAGTATTTAAGATCTTCAGTTGCAAGATGAATTTATTAGGAATAATATATATATATATATATAAATTTTATTTCCCTATAGAAAGACTGATTTAGTGACCTATCTGAGATTTCCCTAAATATTGTGAGAGAATATAATTCTTTTTGATAATACAGAATTATAGTGTAACATTAGGCCAAAGTCTACTACATAATTTAGTTGATCTTTTCCCACTTTCTTTTGATGATCACGTTCCTCAAACAGTCCTCCTCCCCCCCTTTTTTACACCTTTCCTTTAATTCTATTTTCCCCTTCTATTAGTCTTTCCCTTCTTTTCACCTTTTCCCTGTCACTTCCCTATAAGGTGGGACAAGTTTCTCTGTGAAACAAAATATGTTTGATATTTTCTCTTAGAACCAAATGTGATGAGAGCAAGATTCACACAATGCTCACCCCCCCTTCCTTCTTTCCCTCAATTATATTAGGTTTTCTTTGCCTCTTTATGAGATATAATTTCCCTGAAGTTCTTCCAAGGTAAATTTTTCTGGTAATGTGTTGTCCTCCAAATATTTTTGGGTTCTTTGACTCCAAAACCAGTTTAGAAGCTTAATCTACTACTGGTTTGAGAGAAGGTAAAGGAGGTCACAGAGAGTCATGTCTGCTCTCTCCAACTTGGCTCTACCCCTCTTTCCCACTTTCTTAAAAGAGTTTCTTATTCCTTCAGAATATTATTATTAAGTGATTCTTATCTATTTTTGTCTAACTTTTCCTGTAAAATTTTGAGGCAGCATGTTTCAAATATCACTTTTTTCAACTCTGAAATGAAATTTCTTAAAATCTAGGATAAATATGATTATGCATATTTTTCTCTATTTTGTCATAAACTATAAGATAGAAAATTCATTGTCCCTTCATGTTTTCTTCATTTCTTTAGCAGCTAATTCTTCCTTCTTTATTGAAATCAGGAAGAGAACATTAGTGCCCTTCATTTCCTCCAACTTTAAGAATGAAACTATGAATAAAGCTGGGGAAGAATATAAGAATTGTTCTGCATTTAGGTAATAAAATATTTATGTAGTTACACTCATAGGTGATGTCTCACATCACTTCTATTCTGTGATTCTGCTCTAGGTTTGTGATTTGTCTCCTGAGAGATTTGTCTAATTCTTCACTTGGTCAGATAGTATAAAGAATCCTGAGACAATGTCGTTTTTGTTCATACCTTTCTTGATAATGCTTTGCTATGGGGGTACGTGGATTTTCCCTGATAACTTGAGAAGAGAGTGAGACTGATGACTTTGAACATGTCTATCTTGTTAATATTCAGTTAATTCATAAGCCAAGACTTCACTCTACAGTTGGCATTAGTCTTCCTCTTAGAATAAAGGATAAATAACAAAACCCATTTTTGTAATTTGTCACTATATGTTAACCACTTTATTCTATTCCCTGTATTATCTTATTCCAGTTATGAATCTCATCTTGTCAAGCTTTAATTAAACACATGAAGTATATGTTATTATCTCTAGTTTATACTCTTTATTACTCATTCTCTCAAATATTTATTGTCATTTGAGAGCATAGATTTTCTTTTATTGTTGGCATACCTCTTAGATAATGTCTCAAATGAAACATTAGTCTGTCTTCTTTTTTTCCTGTGTTTTATAGGCTATGTTCTGTCATGTCAAGTTTGACAGTTATAGGTAGATATTTCAGATTAATCTCTTTATTTTCCATTTTAAACAATCTCAATAAAACTCTTTACTTGCTCTTCTCAATTCTTGCTAAAACTTATATAATAGCTAGAATATATGTTCCAAAAGATTGCATGCCTATGTATTATTTATGTTAGATCACTTAGCTCTATTTAACACATATAAGGCCCTTTACAATAATTTATTCATTTCATTATTCATTTGTTGACAGTCATTCCTCTATGAGTTGTCACTATTAGGAAAATCTGTTATTCTTCTGCTGCATCTATTATTTTTTTTTAGTTTGTTTATGACACCTCTGATGTAATATCATCAATATTTAGTACAGAAGAATTAATTTTCATCTATAAAAAGTCAAACTACTCTCTTCTATGAAAAGAAACTTATGAATGTTATTCAATTCTAAGCATTCACTCTTTTTTTCAGCTTCCTTTCTACCTCTGTATCTCTTTAGTATTTCATTTATCTGACATAGTTTGGGATATTCCTTGTTCCATTCAGATTTTCTTTATTCCTTTAACTTCTTTTTAGTGCAGGTCTTCTAATCTTCATTGAAGAATTTAATTTTCCCTGATACTTTGAGTAGCAAAAATGTCCTTCTCCAACTTTTTCAGTTTCTCTTTTAGGTCAGAGATCAACTTGCATTTTGTGTTCACACAGGTATTCCATGGCAGTTCTAGAAATACAAACATATTTCATTCTTTGTGGGTCAGGGTAAAATTGGTTTCTCCTCGCTACTTTGAGCAAGTCCTTTTGATGCTTGTTGATAAAAAAACTTTTGTGGTCAATTTTCAATGATGCAGTTGTGTGTTGGCTGTGTTTTTTGACGGTACTGAGGGCTCAAATGCCTGGTAGCTGTTGACTTTTTCTGTGTTTTCCACATAATACAGTAGTGCCCTCTTCCTCAGATGGTTTGAATTGTTAATAACTGCATTCCTGCCAAGCCTGAAATCAAATAGAATATTGTCTATGTTGTCCTCTAATTCATCCTATTATTTGCAAGACTGTAGGTAACAATCTAATCATACATCAATTTTCTCCTCTAAAGTCAATTATTTCTTTGTACTTTTCTACTTGCTTCACTTTCTCCAAACAGACATAGTGGAAGTCAAACAGAAAATTAAAAAAAAAGTTTAATAATTTTCTCTATTTTCTGTTCCATATTGTTTTGGTTTGCATTATACAATGATGTGGATTGTTTTTGTTTGTTTCCTAGCATAGAGATCTTGTTCTAATAGCTCAAAAATTATTTATTCAAATGCCTTCGTGTTTACTATAGTCTTCACATGGCAGTCTTTATGGAGTTATTAATTGTATGTTCAAACCTACTCTACAATCCAGGTTCAATCCTGTTCCTAAGCAAACACATATAAGAATCCTAAGTTAGTGGTTCACTGAATTAGCCATTCATACTCTGAATATGGTAGCCAAAATTTCTAGTGAAGGTTTTTCTTCTTTTAAATTGTCACTGTTTTTATGCCTTTGTAACATTGTTGTTTGGTTTGAACTATGGTTTCATGTCATGGAACCCACAATGCCCTTCATATGGAACATGTGACTTTGATTCCCTGGTTTGGATTATTTACCCCTAACATATTTTCATACTAATGATTTTTTAGCTCAAAGAAATAAATCAAAGAAATAAGACTGCATAGTTGCATATAATTTCTCAGTTTTAGTGGTTACCATGTTAAGAGACTATACACCCCCCTTATTACACTAGCTCTTCAATCTCCTACAAATATGTATATTTGCACAAAACATTCACAATAATGATACTTTTCTATCCTAGACATAATTCTTTGTTTAATAAGATTAACATAATAACAATAATGCTAAACAATGAAGAAGAAGCAGAAACAGAAGAATAAACAAAAGAAGAAGAAAAAGAGGAAGAGGAGGAAGAAGAGAAGGAGAAAGAGGAACATAAAGGAGGAGAAACTGGACAAAAGGTTTTAAGGTCATTGCCACATTCAGGAACATCAACATTACATGAATTTGATTTATTGTTAGAAGATCATCTCAATTTTCCCAAATTGGAAACTCAACTATTCTCAAGTCCAGCAAATCCTCTCCTTTCTAAGTGCAAATGTAACATTCTTCAATATTGTTCAATTTAAAATCATCATAAAATGACATTTAGAAAGTTGTAACTTACAATTGAATACCAACTTCCTTTAAGTCTAGATCTCTCTGGGTTATATGTACCAGATCATCCAGGTCTCCTAGTCCATAAGTTTTGTCATCAGAAAAAAGAGCTCATAACAATAAATCAATTTCAAAGTCTTGCTAAGACAAATCAGCTTAACCATTTATCATCATCGTCATCTCATTTTGCGTTTACCCAAAGCAGATGAGAAAGAAAATGGCATCATGAACTTTTGAGAAATTTCACCAAAGATTTCTGAATATTTAGGTGGCGATGAAATGCAATAGATTGATAGTAGTAGGATAGCTAGCAAATTTTTCTGATCCAATATTGTCATTTTTTCCCTTGTTAGACTTGTATCTTATTTTTTAAATACACATTTCTTTATAAATCATGTTGGGAGAAAAAAAATCAGAATAAAATAGAAAAACCATAAGAGGAAAAAAAAAGAACAAAAAGGAAAAAAAATGAACAAAACATGTGTTCAATTGCATTAAATTTCCATAGATTTTTCTCTGCATACAGATGACATTTTCTATCCAAAGTTTCCTGGGATTGCCTAGGAACTTTGAACCACTGAGAAGAACCAAGTCTTTCATAGTTGATCATCACACAATCCGTGTATATTACTGTTGTATGTTACTGTGTATATTACTGTGTATGTTATTGTGTATATAATATTCCTGATACTAATTGTTATCCTCAGAACCAGTTTGTGTAAATCTTTCCAGGCCTTTATAAAACCAATTTCTTTATAATTACTTTTGGACCCTTGCTGATCTTTCTTTTTTCTGTCAGGTCATTCACTTATTATTCTCTGCCTTGCATTCTACTTCCAGTTGCTTCAGTTATACTTTTCTGATTTATCTTTTTTCACAGTAAATTTATTTATTTTAATGTGCATTGCTTTATGAGTCATATTGGGAGAGTGAAATAAAAGTAAAAGGAAAAAAAATTGGAGAGATTAAAAAAAAACAGAAAAAGAAGTGAATATAGACTATGAGAACATTCATTCTCCTTACGTATTTTTCTGGATGCAGATGGCATTTTCTGGCCAAAATCTATTGGGATTACTTTGGATCACTGACCCACTGAGAAGAAACAAGTCTTTCATAGTTGATCATCACACATTCTTGCTGTTATTGTGTATAATGTATTTTTTGTTCTGCTAGTTTTGCTCAGCATCACTTTGTGTAAGTCTTTCCAGGCCTTTCTAAAGTCAGCTTGTCATATTTTTTTATAGAACCATATTTTGTTACTTTCATATATCACAACTTGTTCAGCCATTTCCAAACTGATGAGCATCTATTCATTTTTCAATTTTTTGCTACCACAAAAAGAGTTGCTACAAACATTTTTGCACATGTGGTTTGTTTACTCACCTTTATGATTTCTTTAGTATATAGACCCAGGAATGGCATTTCTGGGTCAAAGGGCCTGGTTTATCTTTTAATTATAATGTAATAACAACTTATTTTCTCTCTTTAAAAAATAAATTTCTAAAGAACTGCATTTCTTTTCTATTCTTAATTTTACTCTTTTAGTCATATAATTAAAAGACCACAATTTACTGAAGTTTTTAAGTTTTGCATACTTTATTCCAACTTATTTTGATTTCATCAAACTCTGTACTTATTTATTTCAGTTTGTTAAGAAAGTTCTTTTACTGTTCCTTTAAATCCTCAACTTGTCTGAGGAGCAATGATGCAGTGTCTTTTATATTTTATAGGGATATTTGACTCTATAATTATGCTACAATCAGTTCTCTGTCCAAAGTTACTCAAATTCTTTTTGAAAGCTCTGTTTCTTCATACCTATATTTTAAGAGGTTTTGTTAAATCAAAATTCTTTTTCTCTTCCTTTTAGGCATCAAAAAGATCGTCTATAATCCTGGTAGCATCTTGTATAATTTATTTTTATTATCTTCCTTTATTGAAAAAAGTACTTTTCATGCTCCTTGCAGAACTAAACTGTTGCATTAAGGAATGACCTTTCCAGAAACAATTCCTCTTACCCTAGTCTTCTTGAAAACTGGATTTTTTGTTCCTGATATCTAGTCACAGGATGAGGATCACCCGACTGCCTGTGGTCCTGGAACTTTGCCAGTTGTCATCCATTTTTCCTTACTGATTGCTTCTCCTACACTGTTTAGATGGAAACCCTGAGTCTTAGAAATCATATTATCCTTTCCGTTCCTCCTTCTTTTCTTTTTTAAAAAGGCCTCCTGAAGTGGGACTATTTTTAGTTTCAGTTATTTATAATTAAAATAAAATTGGCCTTTTACCATCCTTTATTCCCTAGTATTTACCTTATTAACTTGATGGGAATTCTAGTTTCAGTTTTCCAATGTCTATACTTTGTAGTCATAAGCCATAGTCTCATAACAGACATTTTCTTCTACTCTACTGAAAGGACCAGTGAAGAAAATGTAAGGATAACTAATTTATGTGGAAATAAAATTGAATAAAATGAAAACTCAAATTCCAATGTTAGCTTACGGTTGAAGTATAGATAAATAGATATGCCTAATTATTTTATTTTAAAAATTATTACTCTTTTATAATGTTTCCTTCAGTAGTAATATAATATAAAGAGAAACTTTCAAAGCATTCTTATTATAGTTTTTAAAACAAGGCTATGAATATGAATAGGTCCAATATATTAACATGCCAAAGAATTTCTATGCTTGCTAATTCTATAGCAACCAGGCTACAATATTTTATGCACAGTCCTGGGATGGAGTTTTAAATTTGCACTGAGTGCTGGTGACAGAATCTAGAAATATCCATATTGAGTGATTTGGAATCAGAAATCTTGACATTGTCAGCATTACACATTACCTGACATTTGTGCATGTAACTTCATTAGCATCTCCACTAGCTCTTCACCACTGCTTGAATAAGAGAATATGTCAAATAACTCCCATATAACTTTTACTATATGGGTTACTCATGAAATCTATATTAAGTTCCTTTTTTCATGTTCTCTTACCATTTTGGTCTGCTCAACAATGAATAAGAGACTTAGAGCTAATGTCATTATATGGATTAATGTAATGAAATAAATACGGTGGAGGGCACTGCATTTGCCAAATTTGATGTAGAATTCAGATTGGAGTGACAGGTGCAAAGCATCACTATACTAAATTCATTAACAGCTTATTCATCCAAAAAGGATATTAGCTCTCAATAGCTTCCAATAAGCCTAGTAGACATAACTCATTTGCAAGTATAGTAATTAGAACAAGTTACATTTAGATTAAAACATTTTCTGTCATACCACCTGTTAGACTGGTTATTGCCAAAAAAGATTCAACTGACCCATCCATATATAATTTCTCTCTGGAAGTGGAAGTAAATTTGCTTCATCTGTGCCTTTCAGTCTTCTGAGTTCATCTTCACTATGCCATCTGTAATGTGTGTGCATGTGTGGGTTTGTGTCTACACGTGCATGTGTGTACTTATTTGAAGCCTGAAAATGGGAAAATATTTTATTTTGAATTAGAAAATTATGGCTTCATTATCAAAAAAGCCAAGAATCTGTCATTTGACAGAATCCAACAAATTGAAAACTTAAATGAAAGCAATAAATAACATGAGCTTACCAGAATTCAAACATATTTGCAATTTTAATTCTCACCATTCTGCGATGGACATGATAACATAAAATCATTTCCCTGGAATGTTACTTGTATCAACCCTTTGAAACAATTATTTTAAAGAAAATCAGTAAATATCTCTATAGAGACATCAATTCTTGGAATGAAAATTAATCTCTTGGTAAACAGATGAATTCTAACTGCAGTACTTTTATATCAGAAATATATTTGTGTGACATAGTGGAGCTTTTTTTACAGGAATAAGAACAGTAGGAGGAGAAGGAAGAAGAAGAAGAGAAGGAAGAGAAAGTGAAGGAGGAAGAGGAGGAGATTAGAGAAGGAAGAGAATGGAGGGAAGGAAAGCTAGGAACTAGGTTCATAGTTTAGCTCAATTCCTTTAAAATATAGTTTTTATTCTGAGTCCAAAAATGTCCCTGTGGAGGCGGAGCCAGGATGGCGAACTGCAGACAGCTTTCTCTGTGAACTCCTTTGGGACCTTCCCTCAAACCCAGACAAAGTGAGCCTTTGAACTGGTTTGTGAGTGAAGGCTCCGCCAAACATTTGGACTACAACCCACTTCTATCAAAAATCTACCTTGAAAGAACTCCAGAGAAGGTTAGCCTCAGGGGAAATCGGCCACTGGTCGCAATCAGACTCCAGCCAGGGCGGAAGTCAGGGCTGTGATAGAGGGGCAGATGTAAGGCACCCAGGAAGCCCCTGGGAGAGGCCTGGGCCACTTTGCTCTGCTTGCAGGCAGGTGCTTTGACAGATCTGCCTTTGGTAAAGGGTGGATCCAGAGAAGCTGAAAACGTGGTCCTAGTGCGAATCCAGCCCCACCAGCCTCACACCGGAAGTCAACTCGGCAAACTGCCCCAGGGCAAATACAAATTGTTGCAGTTTTCTCTGTTTTTGACCAATATCCCAACTTTAAACCATGAGCAAGAAGCAGAAGAGAGCTCTCACCATAGAAAGCTTTTACGGAGAAAAAATAGAACAGTCCCCAGATCCTGACATTATGAAAACAATCCCAGATGAAGCCACAAAGGCGGACTTAAGTTGGTCTCCCTTTCAGAAGGCTTACCTGGATGATTGCATTAAGAATGTCAAAAGAAAGCTAGAAGAAGAATGGGGAAATAAATTGAGATCAGGGCAACAGAAATATCAAAAGCTGGAAAATAGGACTGGTGAATTGGAAAAAGAAAACAGTTCATTGAAAAACAAAATTGGTGAATTGGAAAAAATCACCAACTCACTGGAAAATAAAAATGGTGAACTGAAAAACAAAATTGGTGAATTGGAAAAAGACAACAATTCACTGAAAAACAAAATTGGTGAATTGGAAAAAGACAACAATTCACTGAAAAATAAACCTGGCAAAATGGAAAAATAATGCATTGAATCAAGAAACTCAATTGGCCAGCTACAAAAGGAGCTAAAAAAGATAACTGAAGGAAATAATACTTTAAAAATTAAGATTGAACAAATAGAAGT
>JAJPUD010014490.1:0-12340 GCA_023553655.1 Myrmecobius fasciatus | reverse complement strand
AGTTGGGGGGAAAAATTTGTAACGGAAAGCTATGTAAGGGTTATTGTTGAAGAATTACCCACACATATGTTATGCAAATAAAATAAAATTTAAAAAAAAGAAAAAGAAAATTGGGATAGTGATGAAGTGAATGTCCTAAAAAGAGCAACCAAATCATTCCATAATAAATATTAGGATAGCCTAAGAGAGAATCAAATATATGGGAATGAAGAACAGAAAGCAGAGAAAAAATCACCACTTTATATGAAGAATTAATGGAAGAGAATTTTTTCCTGTTCACTTTGAACATATCTTTGAATAGCAACTTTGAACAGGACAATTAACAACAACGAAACACAGAAATCACTTATAGCTAGATATTTCAATTCGACATTAAGCACATTTTTTTTTTACTATTGACATATTTAACATGTAATTTTTTAAGTCAGAGTATAATCTATTTGATTTTTTAAATTAATATATGAAAAACTATTTTTCCAGGATGTTTTAGTGTATTGCTGCTTAAAGGTTGGAAATGGACGAAGTTTCCTACAAATTTTTTTTTGCATTTATATGTTTGGAAATTGCAAATAACAATTCCAAATAAGAAAATATCTTTCTTTCTTTTTTTTCTGAGGCAATTGGGGTTCAGTGACTTGCTCAGAGTCACACAGCTAGGAAATGTTTAGTGTCTGAGACCAGATTTGAACTCAGGTCCTCCTGACTTCAGGTCTGGTACTCTATCCACTGCACCACCTAGTTGCCCTGCCAAATAAGAAAGTTTCAAATTATATTGAATACAATATACTGGAGAAGAAAAAAAATGGGGAGAATTATTTCATACAACAGAACCGGAGTTGAGATGTTAAAGAGACACTCAACTGAGTTTTCCTAAAGTCCCCTATAAACAACTCTAAAATATTTCAAATAAAATTCTGGAGTGTCAGAATGAACAAAAGGTCTAGTGAAACAATATTCCAAACCAAGACAACTTAGTTGTTTCACTGAGGGGATGGTCATCCCAGAAACACGATATAGGCAGCACAGACTACAAAACTCATGTAGAAGAGAGTCATGGTTTAGCAGTTTGGGAGACATGTTCAAATCCTTTCGTTTAGTCATTTTAAGTATATGATTATGAACAAGGCATTTAATGTCTCTCTTTCCAAGATAAAGCCTAGATTTTATTTACTAAGCCACAAAGAGACTGTGATCTTCATAGAAGTAAAATATCATCCATAGCATATTTTCCATGCCAAATATTTTCACTGATCCTTCTCACTCATGAAATATTATAATGATTATAATTTGACTATAAAATAAATGGTATGAATATCCAAAACACTGAGATCTGAAGCTTCTGAGTTCAAATTTCACTTCTTATACTCTTTTGTGACTTTTGATAAGTGCCTTCATCATTCTGGACTTGTAGTTCTTCATATGTAAAATTGTGTCCCTGATTTAGAGGAATCCTGAAGTCACTTCCTAGAATATATGATCCTAACATCCTGGAATGTATTATATGAATAATTAAAATTAGCAAATTTAAAATTTATACCAAATGATAAATTATAAAATGAGATGTTATGCTTCTGTTTAAGGTTAAGTTTAATTAATTTGATATTTAGCTAACTCTGATACACTATAGCTTAAGAAAACTACATAATAAATACTAAGAAAGGTGTTGTTGAAAAAGCTTTGACACGAATAAGCATCCTTAAGTACCATTCTCTCAATTTCTCTCTCTCTCTCTCACTCTCTCTCTCTCTCTCTCTCTCTCTCTCTCTCTCTCTCTCTCTCCTCTCTCTCTCTCTCTCTCTCTGTCCCCCCATTTCTCCCTTTCTGGCAACAGATTTATTAGATGATCAATCACAGCTTGAAGTATTAATATCATGTATCCGATTTGTGAATTTGCTAAATATTGCTTCCAGTTACAAGCAATATTGAACAGATGCATTCTTTTCATGGGTCTATCCAAATTTTTCATATAGTAGAACATTTGCCAAAACAATTCAGAATAGTTTGCTTAATTTGATTCAAACATTGCATCAATAGATGAATATTAGAGTATCTCTAGCCAAGATATGAGTAAACCTATTTTCTTCATATAGTTATCCATGTCATGAATTCCTACTTCCTAATTTATTAAACATTTTCCCACAATGTAGTGATGTGTACTGAATGACCCAATCTACAAATTTTTAATTTTTGTGAAAACAATCATTGGTAAAATAATTTTAATCAGCATTTCTCTTTTGAAAAGTGAGTGAGGTTTTTCTTTTTGCTTTGTTTTGTTTCATATAATTATAAAGTTCTTTATCAATGTATACTTTTTGGCATATTCAGTTAACCTAGACTTCTTGAAAGCACCAAAGATAAATATAAATTTCATCATTTTCCATGAGCTAGAAAGACCTAAGGTATATATTTAAACACACACAATATGTGTATATATATTCACATGCATGCACACATGTACACATACATACATATATGTGCATATACATAAGCACATATATGCAAGTCAATGCAAATGATTTGAATATAAAATAAATCATATGAAAGTAAAAAGCACTGAGTTATGAAGCTCCTGGGTTCAAATTTCACTTCTTATATGCTTTTGTGACTTGGGATAGGTGCCTTCATCTTTTTGGACTTGTATGCATGTTTGTATATGTGAATGTAGGTGTATGTGTGAATGTGTATATGAAAATGAGTTTTCTTCATCAGTCTGACTCTATATGACCCTGTATGAGGTTTTCTTGGAAAAGACATTTGAATGATTTGTCTTTTCCTTTTCCAATGGAATGAACTTCACAGTTGTAACATTATATTTGAGACACGATGATGTCAGAGAAAAAGCAACAGATTTGGAAGTCAGTTCTGTTACTGCATAATTTTGTGAATTTCATCAAGTCACTTAACTTTTTTAACCTTGACTTTCTTCTTCTATAAAACAAGAGGATGTGACAGAATGCTCTCTGTTATTTCTTAGAACTTGCTAATTCTATGATAATTATATGTAGCAACTGATCTTGAAAATAGATTCAGGAAAGATAAGTTAAAAATTATTGGTCTAGAGGGTGGAGCCAAGATGGCGAACTGCAGACAGCTTTCTCTGTGAACTCCTTTGGGACCTTCCCTCAGACCCAGACAAAGTGAGCCTTCGAACTGGTTAGTGAGGGCTCCGCCAAACATTTGGACTACAAGGCACTTCTATCAAAAATCTACCTTGGAAGAACTGCAGAGAAGGTTAGCCTCAGGGGAAATCGGCCGCTGGTCTCAATCAGACTCCAGCCGGGGCGGAAATCAGGGCTGTGATAGAGGGGCAGATTTAAGGCACCCAGGAAGCCCCTGGGAGACCCCTGGGCCACTTTGCTCTGCTTGCGGGCAGGTGCTTTGGCAGATCCACCTTTGGTAAAGGGTGGATGGAGAGCAGCTGAAAACGTGGTCCTAGTGGGAAATTAGCCCGACCAGCCTCAGACCGGAAGTCAACTCGACAAACTGCCCCAGGGCAAATACAAATTGTTGCAGTTTTCTCTGCTTTTGACCAATATCCCAACTTTAAATCATGAGCAAGAAGCAGAAGAGAGCTCTCACCATAGAAAGCTTTTATGGAGAAAAAATAGAACAGTCCCCAGATCCTGACATTATGAAAACAATCCCAGATGAAGCCACAAAGGCAGACTTAAGTTGGTTTCCCTTTCAGAAGGCTTACCTGGATGATTGCATTAAGAATCTCAAAAGAGAGCTAGAAGAAGAATGGGGAAATAAATTGAGATCAGGGCAACCGAAATATCAAAAACTGGAAAATAGGACTGGTGAATTGGAAAAAAAAAATTATTGGTCTACCTGAAATTCATTATAAAAAAGAGTCAGGGAATCATCTTTCTTTTTTTAAATTAAAGCTTTTTATTTTGAAAACATTTGCATGGATAATTTTTCAACATTAACCTTTGCAAAGCCATGTGTTCCAAGTTTTCTTCCTTTCCCCCATGCCATCTCCTAAATAGCAGATAATGTAATATATGTTCAACATGGTAAAAATATGTTAAATCCAATATATGCATACATATTTACACAATTTTCTTGCTGTACAAGAAATATCAAATGAAAAAGAAAAAAAAAAAGAATGAAAATAAAATTCAAGCAAACCACAACAAAAAGGATGAAAATGATATGTTGTGATCCACATTCAGTTCCCACAGTCTTCTCTCTGGGTGTAGATGGCTCTCTTCATCACTAGATCATTGAAACTGGCCTGAATCCTCTCATTGTTAAAAAGAGCCATATCCATCAGAAATAACCATTGTATAATCTTGTTGTGGCTGTGTGCAATGGTCTCCTGGTTCTGCTTATTTACTTAACATCAGTTCATGTAGTATAATCTCTTCGGATCTCTCTGACATCATGCTACTGACTGTTTCTTATAGAACAAAAATATTCCATAATATTCATACACCATAACTTGTCCAGCAATTCTCCCACTGATGGGCATACCCTCTGTTTCCAGTTTTCTTGCCACTACTAAAAAGGGCTGCCACAAACATTTTTGCACATGTGGGCCATTTTTCCTTCTTTAAGATCTCTTTGGGATATAAGCATGGTAAAAATACTGCTGGATCAAAAGTTATGCACATTTTGATAGCCCTTTGGTCATAGTTCCAAATTGTTCTCCAGAATGGTTGAATCAGTACAGAATTCCACCAAGAATATATTAGTGTTGTATTTTTCACACTTCTCCTTCACCATTTGTCATTACCTTTTCCTGTCTGTAGACAATCTGAGAGGTGTGTAGTGGTACCTCAGAATTGTCTTAATATGCATTTCTCTGATCAAGAATGGTTTAGAACACTTTTTCATATGACTAGAAATGGTTTTAATTTCTTAATCTGAAAATTGTCTGTTCATATCATTTGACCACTTGTCAAATGGAGAATGGCTTCAATTTTTAAAAATTTGAGTTAATTCTGTAAATATTTTAAAAATGAGGTCATTTTTCAGTACCCTAGAATGTAAAAATATTTTCAGTTTATTCCTTCCCTTCTTATCTTGTCTGCATTTGTTTAGTTGTGCAAAAACTTTTTAACTTAATACAATCAAGATTATCTGTTTTGTGTTCAATAATGATCTCCAGTTCTTCTTTGGTGACAAATTCTTTCCTTCTCCACAGATTTGAGATGTAAACTATCCTGTGTTTTTCTAATTTGCTTATATCATTCTTTATGTCATGGCTTCTTTGGAAAAAAGAGTCAGAACTTGAAGTTATAATTAGTACTAAATCGTATCACCAAAAAAGAAAAAAAAAACATTATTTATTAATAAATAAAAAATGACTGGGGGGTTTGATTCGAGGTTGGTTTCACAGTGATATATCTATGTAAAGTCATATTATTGGTCACTTAGAACAAAGATTTAACTAAACACCAAATTAGAAGAATAAAGATGAGAAAATAGTGCCCCAAACTGAACTCTTTAAATAAATATTTTAACCTAAAAATATTTTAACCTACAAAAAGTAAAGATGTTGCTCCTACTTTTCACAATTTGTTTAGCAGAAAGGTGGCATAGTGGAGAAACATTGAGGCATAGCCTCAATGTTAGGAAAGGCACATCTCTCTCCAACCTATACTGCTGACTTTTCAGGCATTCTTTATCAGAATGCAGCAACCTTTGCAACTTTTAGCTTACTCCAGCTTTGGGTTTTACACAATGGAAAATACTTTCCCCTGTGATTTCTTCCTGTGATTGGTTATTTCCTCCCAGAACCTTAATTTTAAGGAGCATGTCCAAGTCAACCATGATTTTATTACTCTGCAAGCTGTATTTCTTGCGCTCTTACATTTTCACTACCATGCTCCAGCATCAGCTGTTTTTACTTATTAGAATCTAATCCCTTTGAGGCACTGATAATTTTTTCTGCCTTTATTTTTATTCCCACCACTAAGTACAATGTCTGACACAAAGTAAACATTAGTTTCTTTTAGAAAGTGAAAGGAAAACAAAGAGAAGAATAAAGAACTAAACTTGCCTGCATTTCTGTAGGACGTTATTATTATCACCACTGATAAAATTCCATATAATGTATTTGTCATTCAAGAGTTATATGAAAGAGACAATATTTCTAAATAGAACATAAAATAAAGATGGATGTATAAGTTGCATTTCCCCCCGGAATCTGGAATATTTTTTTAAAAGCAAGAAAATCACTTTTAAGTTATTAGAGAAGGGAATATATCAAAAGAATGAAAAACATTATAGGTGGGATTATTTCCATATATTGATCTTAAAGGATGCCAATACTAGCTGATAAATGCATACTATATCATCCTTAAACAAGCTATATGATAATAATTTGTGTATGTGACAAATAAATACATACAGAAATAGGAATTCTGTTGATTTTTTTCTGTAGGAAACATCTTTACAATAACACAATTTATCAAGCAGTATAGAAAGAAGAGAAGCATGACATAATAAATTGAACACTATATTCTCAGTGAATATGAAGTGCTAAAACTTGAGTTCAAATCCCAGCTCTGCAGCTTAATCCTTTTAAGCTTTGGAAAATCACATTCACAATGTACTCCAGAATATTTAATCACCTTTCACCTTTAAAATTACTTCTAATTCTAAGCAATCCAAATCTTCTGATTATGAATAGCAAGCAAAGGCCTAAAAAAAGATCTGACACAGTATCAAATTATGTGAGAGATCACCTTTAGATAGCATATTTCTCCAAATACTCTTCTTCCTTGATAATATTATGCTGATTGCAGAGTGCTGAAATAATACAGAGACCCTCAATTATGACAGCAACAAAATTTACTCATAAGAGAAAAACCAATATTTTGTTGATATCATGTAATATCAACCAGTTGTATTGAAAATTCTTTAAATTGTTCCATCAGATCTTGGACAGACTCTGACAACTAAAAGCAAATTAGGCTTGAAATAAAGGGAGAAAGAAAGATGAAGAAACAGAAAAGGAGAAAAAGAGAGAGAGAGAGAGAACACAGAAACAAAGAAACACAGAGACAGCCAGAGACAGAGGGATTATAGAAAATTTGGGAAATATTTATCTATTCCATGATAATTAGACTTCAAGGGGCAGAGTCAAGTTGGCAGTGAAGTAAGGAAGCTGTTCTAGCTCTCTGTTTCTCTTGAAAAACACACACTGTGTTTCACATGAAACCAGTCCTGAGAACAGTTTGATGGAATGAAACCGCTCTTCAGCTCAAGACAGATTGGAAGGACTTCAAGAAGGTCAGTCTCAAGGTGAAAGTTGTGTTCAGTCCAACTCAACACAGTCTAGGAAAGCCAGTGAAAGTGTCCTAATCATAGCATATCAGCAATTGAGAAACTCAGCTAGCTTAAGAGGAGTAGAAGAGTGGGGCAGCTCCCAGTACCACCTCAGAAGGCAAATTCTGGGAAACCAGACTGTTTCCTGGAAACAGCAGGAAAAACTATTCCCTGCTTTGAGCAAAACACCAAAAACAAGGGGTACCTGTACTAAAAGCCAAGGCTCAGGGCTGCACATAAAGTTTGGGAAATCATCTCCTTTGCTCCAGGAGCAGAACTCAACTTTAAAAGTCAAAAAAGAGGAAATACAAAAAGAAAAGGGAAGAAAAGGATCAAAAAATATAAAAGAACCTTAACCGTAGAAAGCAGCTGTAGTGATTGAAAAGACATCAAGGACATTTTGTCCACCAAGGAATATTCGAAGAGTGACATGAATTGTTCTCAAACCCCAAAATGTTATTGGATTTGATGATGAAAAGTTTTAAAAGACAAATAAGAGTGGTAGAAGAAAAAAAAATGAGAAAATGAAAAAGAAGTAAGCAAGAGAGAATGAACAGCTTGGAAAAGTAATGCAATGTTTTTTTTTTTTTGTTTTGTTTTTTTTTTGTTTATTTTAAATGGAATTGGCCAATTGCAACAAAAAAAGGCCACTGGGGAAAAAAAAAACTAATTTCTTAATAAACAGAATAGACCAAATGCCAAAAAAAAAAAAAACAGTGAAGAAAAACTAAATCTTGAAATGGAAAAACAGACATAAAAGCTAATTGAAAAAAATTACACAGTAAAAACTAGAACAAGGCAAATGGAAGTTAATGATTCTGTGAGATATCAAGAATAAGTTAAATAGATTTTAAAAATGGAAAAAAAATGGAATAAAATATAAAATATCTCATTGGGAAAAGTCAACTTGGAAAAAAGATCCAGGAAAGGTAAATGAAAAAGCATTGGTCTTTCTAAAGGCTATGACCACAAAAAGAGCCTGGAAACTATTCTTCAAGAGATCATTAAGGAAAATTGCTCTGATATTCTAGAAACAGAGGGGAAAGCGCTTGAAAGAATCCAGCAATCATCTTTGGAAAAAGATCCTAAAAGGAAAACCCCCAAGTAACACTGTTGCAAAACTCCAGAACTATAATCTCAAGGAAATATTATTGCAAGCTGCCTGCAAAAAGCATTTCATGTATCAAGGAACACCAGTCAGGATTATTCAGGATCTGGAAGCATCTACAATAAAGGATCTGAGTGCCTGAAATACCATGTTAGAGAAGGCAAAGGACCCAGAGTTACAACCAAGTATTGACTATCCAGCAAGACTAAGAATCATCTCTCAGGGGAGGAAATGGATCTTCAATGAAGCAAGAGACTTTCAATCATTTCTAGTTGTGGAGTTTTGCAAGAATCTGTGGGATTGGGGCAGTTTTTCTTGATGATGTATTTTCTAAATTGGCTGTTTTTCCAATGAGGCCTTTTACATTTTCTAATATTTTCCTACTCTTTTTAGTTTCTTTGATGGATTCTTGATGTCTCACAGAGTCATTAGCTTTCATTTGCACCATTCTAGTATTGAATGTATGATTTTCTTAAGTTAGGTTTTTTCATCTCTTTTTTCATTTTGGTAATTCTAGTTATGAAGGTATTGTTTTCTTCAATATATTTTTTTGCATTTGGCCAATTATATTTTTAAGGAAATGCCTTCCTTTTTTTTAATTTGTTGACTCTTTCTTGCCTACCTCTCATGTCTTTTCTCATTTTTTCCTTCTACCTCTCATATTTGCCTTTTAAAGTTTTATGAGCACTTTCAAGAAGCCTCTTTGGATTTGAGACCAATTCATATCACTCTTTGAGATTTCCTCTGTGGATATTTTGCCCTCTTCTGAGTTAATGTTTTGTTCTTCCCTATCTCTACAGTAGCTTTTTACGATGAAGGTTCTTTTCTGTTTCTTGCTCATTTTCTTTCCTTTTCTTTTGCTATTCCCTCTTTGTATTAATTTTATGATAGAGCTCTGTTCCTGGAGTAAAGGAGACATTATCTCCAGTTTCCTGTGCATCTCTGGGCCTTGGCTTTGAGCACAGTGGCCCCTTGTGCTTGCAGGGGGTAACTTTGCCTGCTCATTTCAGGAAATCACATTGTTTCCCAGAATTTGCCATCTGAGTTGGGACTGGAGACTGCCCCACATGCCCCACTGCTGAGCCAGGACTGAGGGTCTCAGTTCTGATCTGCTGGGATGAAAATCTTCTTACTGTTTTTTTCCATACTCTGTCTGAGCTAGGCTGAACACCCCTTTCATCCCAGTAAAACAGATCTTTCATGATTTTTTTTCCCAACTATATGAGCAGGAGAGTAGTTTCATTCCATCAGACTCTTTTCAAAGACAACAGGTTTTAATCATTTCTATTGGAAAAGACAGAACTACATGTAAAACTTGATCTTCAAACTCAGAACTGAAGAGAAACATAGGGAAGGAAAAAAGGAAAAAAATATATATATATTACTTAAAGTATAAATTGTTTACATCCCTAAATAGGAAACTTCTTTGAATTTTGAGAACTGAATCTACTATTGAGGCAGTTAGAGAGAACATCCTGTGAACAGAGGGTGTAGTTGTGAATGGAGTCTGAAGTGATGATATCAAAGAAAAAGAAATTTAGGAGTGGAAAAAATGTACTGGGAGAAGAGGAAAGGGGAGGTAGAATGGGATAAATTAGATGACATAAAGAGGCACAAAATACCTATCACAATCAAGGGAAAGGAGGGAGGAGCTTCATTGTTTAAAGCTTAATCTCATCAGGTTTGGCTCAAAGAGATAATAATTTAATCATTCTGTTTGTTTTAGAAATTTAACTAATTATAAATAAGTATGAGAAGAAATAGAAAAAGAAAAGTGAGCACCTGGATAGAAGGAAGGGCAGAAATACTAGGAGAAAGGGGTAAGAGATGGGAGGAAGGCTGCCCTTCTTCTAGGGCAGGTAATGGGTGGGGTGGGTTAAAAACAAATCATTACTGAGGGACTCAATGGAAAGAGCCAAAATTATATACAGGATAGACAATAGGATGGAGATCAATACAGAGCTCATAATCATAACTGTGAATGCAAATGGGATGATCTCTCCCATAAAAAATAAGTGAATAGCAGAATAGATTAAAAAATAGAATTCTGCAATGTATTGTTTAAAAGAAACACATTTGGAACAGATAGATACAGAGAAAAAGTAAAAAACTTGAGCAAAATTTATTATGCTTAAGGTGAAGCAAAAAAAAAAAAGAAAGCAGTAGTAACAATTCTGATTTCAGATAAAACAAGAAGTAAAAATAATCTAATTAAAAGAGATAAGGAAGGGAACAAATTCTTGTTAAAGGATACTATAAACAATGAAGTGATAACAATATTAAATGTATATGCACCAAGTAGTAGAGCATCCAAATTCTTAGATAACATATTGAGCCATTTATAAGAAGAAATAGATAGCAAAACTGTATTAGTAGGGTACCTCAACCTTTCACTATCAGAATCACAAAAATCTAACCATAAAATTAAAAAGGAAGAAACTAGAATCCAAGAAAACATAGATAGATAGATCTCTAGAGAAAATTATATAGAGACAGAAAAGAATATGCCATTTTTTTCCTCAGCATTATATGGCACTTACAAAACAAGTAAGCATATTTTAGGGTACAGGAAACTCGAAATGAAATGCAAAAAGGCAGACATAATAAATACTTCCATTTCAGAACATGATTTTAAAAAATTATACTCAACAAAAGGTCAAGGAAAAGTAGACTAAAAATCAATTGGAAATTAAATAATTTAATTATAAATAATAAATAGATCAAACAAGAAAAAAAAAGAATCCGAAAGAATGAGAATAATGAGACAACATATAAAAACCTATGGGATGTTGTCAAAGCAGTTCTTAAGGGAAATTTTATGTATCTAAAAAGTTACATGAACAAAATAAAGAAAAAATCAATAAATTGGGCATGCAAATAAAAAAATCCAGAAAAAGAAATAAAAACCTGCAATTACATACCAAATTAGGAAGTCTAAAATCAAAGGAGAGATTAATAAAATTGAAACTAAGAAAATTATTGAACTCATTAATAAAACAAAGAGATGGTTATATCAAAAAACCCAACAAAATAGATAAATATTTTGTTCATTTGATTAGAAAAAGGAAAGAAAAAAATTAATTACCAGGAGCAAAAATGAAAATGGTGAACTTAACAACAATGAAAAGGAAATTAAAGCAATAATGAGAAGACATAGTGGCCAGCTATATGACAACAAATTAAACAATTTAAATTAAATCTATGAATATTTACAAAAAACATAAATTGCCCAGAATAACAGAAGAGGAAATCAATTACTTAAATAGTCCCATTTGAAAAGTAAATTGAATAAACCATCAATGACCTTCCAAAGAAAATATTTCCAGGACCAGTGAATACTACCAAACATTTAAACAACAGTTAATTCCAATACTATTTAAACTATTTGGGAAAAAATAGGTAAAGAAACAATTTTGTCAAATTCCTTCTATGACATAAAGAGAGTACTGATACCTAAACTTGGAGGAAACAAAACAGAGAAAGAAAGTTACAGACCAGTCTATCTAATGAATATTGATGCGAAAATTTGTAATACAACATTAGCAAAGAAATTACAACAGCTTATCAGCAGGATAACATATGATAACTAAGTGGGATTTATACCAGAAATGCAGGGCTGATTATTTGGAAAAGTATTGCCACAATCAACTATACCAATAAGAAAATCAACAGAAATCATATGGTATATGATATTCACAATAGATGCAGAAAAAGCTTTTGACAAAATACTGCACTAATTCCTAGTAAAAACACAAGAGAGCATAGGGATTAAGAGAGTTATCTCTAAAATGATAAGCACCATCTATCTAAAACCAATAGTAAACATTATTTGTAATGAAGAGAAGCTGGACAAATTCCCAATAAGATCTGGAGTGAAACAAAGATGCTTATTATCACCACTATTAGTCAACATTTTACTAGAAATGTTGGCCTTAGCAATATGAAAATAAA
>JAJPUD010014489.1:23365-40514 GCA_023553655.1 Myrmecobius fasciatus | reverse complement strand
GAGAATCCTGTCTGATCTCCGCCACCATGGCTCCACCCCCGGAAGGAAGCAGAACTGATAGATAAGAATTTAGAGAAGGATGGAATGATTGATAGGAATAATGACAAGGATAGGAATTAGACCCATGATTTCACTGATTTAAGAAATTCCTGGATGAAGAAATTTCTTTTATCAATGTAATTTTTAGGTTTTTTTTTTTACTTGATGAAGAATGAAGTAAGCAGAACCAAAGGAACAATACACACAATGACAATATTATTTTTTAAAAATCGCTAATAGGAGAATGAACTCTGAATTGAAAAATGGTAAAGGCCCGAGAGAAAGATGAAATCTATCTATCTCCCTCTACTTGGAAGAGAAGTAAGGGGAACAGAAAGTTGACTATGTAATCAGATGAGGCCACTGGGTCAGATGTTTTTGTTTGGCTCTTTTCTTAGTTACCAGTGAAGTTCACTTTGGAAGTCAGGAAAGAGAGGATATTTCCATAAAACTGAAATGAAAACAAAAATACAGTTATAAAATATATTTTTAAAAATTTTGGTAAAGAAAGTGGATCTCAGATGGCAGAGAATCAGAGAGAAATACAGTAAGCTTCCCCCCACAAAACGCCTCTAAACAGATCTATAAAATACACCAGACTGAATCCTGATAAGGAAATTCTGGGGGGGAAATTGCAGGAAAACGTTTTTTTCAGTCTACATCAACTGAGGGTGTCAAAGAATTCTCAGGATCCAATGATGCTGCTACTGGAGTCTGGCCAGAAGCATGCTATCTCGTGCAGGGAAATACTGTCCACCAGGGCAAAACAAGGTCCCAGACTCATGCAGGATTCCAGAAAAGATGCCCATTGCCAGCTTTGTCATCCACTGTCCAGTTCTATATCACAAATCCAGAAGGAACTGAGGAAGGGACCTATTCTTAGGAGTCCTGGAATACCAGGGCAAGGCATTTTGTATTTCCTTTTGCAACTCTCTCAATTCTTTTTCTAGTTTTTCCTCTATCTGTTACTTGATTTTCAGATTAAATAAGCTCTTCCATGGCCTTAGCCCAATTCTTATTTTTCTTGGAGGCTTTGGATGTAGGAACTTTGACTTTTATTATCACCTTCTGAGTTCGTGTTTTGATCCTCCTTGTCACCATAATAACTTTCAATGGTCAGAAACTTTTTTGTTTTATGTTCATTTTCCTAGCCTATTATTCTGCTTTTAACTCTGTATTAAAGTAGGATTATTTTCAGGATGGAGGATGCACCATCCCAAGCTTCAAGGGTTTTGTGCAGCTATACACGCAGAAACCTTAAAGAGAAAATATGGGCACAAAATATGGGCACCCAGAACTCATGAAGGAGATGTATCAAGAATTTTAAAATGTTTTTATAAATGAAATGTAAACACTAGAGGGAAAAAAAGAAAAGAAATTAAAATAAAATAAGAAAGAAGTAGAAAGGGAATTAACATCTTGGCATAAGAGGTAGAAAACCTGACCCATGCAACAAAATCCTTAAAAATTAGAATGAAGCAAATAGTAATCAATAACTCCATGAGAAAACAAGAAACATTAAAACTAAGTCAAGAGTTTAAATACAGAAGAAAATGTAAGATATATCTTAACAAAAACAATGGAACTGGAAAACAGATGAAGAAGAAAACATTTAAGAATTATTGGACTGCCTGAAAGCCTTGATGAAAAAAAATAGCTTAGATCTCATATTTCAAAAAATCTCAAAAGAAAATTTCTCAGATCTTTTAGAATCAGATGGCAGAGTGGAAATAGAATCTGCCAATCATCTCCCAAATGAAAGCTCTGGATGAAAACTCCCAGGATTATTATAGCCAAAGTCTAGAACTTTCAGGCCAAATTATTAAATTACTAAAAGTGATAAAAAGAAAAGAATTCAAACACTGAAGAACCAACACCATGATCACACAGTATTTAGTTATCTCTTTATAGAGGTGGAGAACTTGGAATAGCATAGTCCAGAAGGTAAAGAATATGTATTTACATCCAACAATAACATACCCAGAAACAAGTAGAAATTTATACAAGGGGAGGAAGCAACCAAATATACATATATATGTATATATATATGTTACATATATCCATATATATGTTACATATATATCCATATGTGTATATATGTGTGTATATGTATAATTACAAGAGTTGAGTACAAAAATCCATTTCATTCATAGGAGGGAAAGGATAGAAGAAGGAAGAGGAATTAGAGGAAAGGATTATTGCTAAACAAAACAAAATTTAACTCAGGATACACAAAAATATGAATGATAAATTCTGCGGTGGCAAAAAATGGGAATATATATATATATAGATGTGAAGAAATACTATTGTTCTTTAAGAAATGATGAAGGGGATACATGCATACATATATATATATATATATGTGATGAAATACTATTGTTCTTTAAGAAATGATGAAGGGGATTTTTTTCTGAGAAACCAAGAAAGATTTATATGAACCTATGCAGAGTGAAATGAAAAGAACAATTTATACAAATACAAGAATGTTGTAAAAATTAACGACTTTAAATGGGAACTCTTAGGAACTTGAATCAATGTAATGACTAATCACTTCTAGAGGACTGAAATGAACCAGACTACCTACCTCCTACTAGAGATGTGAAGAACTCAGAGTGAAGAATGAAAAATAGATAAATTCATGCATATATACATAGAAACATTTTCTTTTGGACATGACCAATAGCAAAATATGTTTTGCTTCATTACATTTATTTGTAACTTTTTTTTCTTATATTCTTAATTTGGAGGGAGAGGGAGAGAAGCTGGATTTTTGTTGATTGAAAAAATTAAAATTTAATTTAAAAATATTTTTAAATATCAGAGCATTAAGGTGGCAAAAGAATAGGGACTAGACCTGTGATTTAATTGATATAGGGAGTTCTCTTAGATAAGGATATTTGTGCAGACAAGGATTTAGGTCAATAAGGGTTTGTCTAGCTTGAAAGTGCAAGTAAGTAAACTGATTTCAGTGGTGATGAACATTTTTAGTTTAAAATGTCAGCATAAAGAGATCATAGAACTAGGAGGTCACAGAATAAGATCATAGGAACTGCTCCTATAATGAGTCTGACTTTGAAGCTTTAAACTTTGACTCCTTTTAGAAGTGGGGCTCTGCAACAACAATACTATATGACGATCAATTCTGGTGGACATGGCTCTCTTCAACAATGAAATGTTTCAAACCACTTTCAATTGTTCAGTGAAGAAAGCCATATACACCCAGAGAGAGAGATGTGAAATGTGGACCACAACATAACATTTTCATGCTCTCTATTAATATTTGCTTGCATTGTATTTCCTTTCTCTGATTTTTCTTTCTTGTAGATATGATTTTTCTTGCACAACAATAAGTGTGGAAATATGTATACATATATTCAATTTGCCAAGTATTTTAACATAATTAACATGTAGTGGATATCCTGCCATCTAGGGGAGGGGTGGGGAGTAGGGGGGAAAAATTTGTAACAGAAAGCTTTGTAAGGGTTAATGTTGAAGAATTACCCATATGTATGTTTTGCAAATAAAATAAAATTTTAAAAAAAATAGAAAAGGGGCCCTGAAGATTCCTCTTTGTTCTTGTAGGGATTTGGTCCTTATATTTAGGATATTAGGGGTCTTTGAAACCATAAGACTTCAGATCTCTATTCCGATCCTACTCAGGAGGAAAGCTCCAAGGGCACTGTGTTTGCGATATGATGGAAATTGTTCTTTCTTTTAATTTATCAATTAAGATTTTGGGATTTATAGATGAGAATCTGCAAGCATGTCTCCTTCACAGTTTCTCAGACTAAATGTGATGAATTGAACCAAACAGCTGTGATCTAAGAGACTTTGCCCAAGAAATTCCTCTCCTTCTCTAATTACATAAATTAATTTCAGTCCTGACGCTATCAAATAGTGGTTGGTATTACACTGCTATCAGGGCTTATCTTGGAGGAAGGTTGGGAGAGTCTTTGTTAAATTTTGAACAAAAAGCAGAAAAGGGGAGCGATGGGTCATAATACCCCTTCCCTCGACTCAGGCCTCTTCTCTTTGCAGACTTGTGTTCTCTGCTTTGAATCCTGACCCACATTTTGTCTGATTTCCTCCCTCTCACTACTAAAGAACCAGGTTCATACCTGCCGTAACTATATGGCCTTAATAAACCCTTCTCCCCTGCCCTTTCTGTCTCCCATAAAAGAGAGACAATGAATCACACTTTTCATTCTGACATAATGTGGTGAAAGGGCCATAGAACTGGCCATCTGAACCATCCTTTGCCTCTGCTAGTGTTCTGTATAAATCATCTCTTGTTTCTACTGGCTTTTAAGGAATGATATGTAGACCCTGTCTACTTTCCCTATTTGGGGGGCATGAATCATGGAATACCCAGGCTCTTGAGAACTGAAATTGAGAACCCCTCAAAAGAAACGGAGATGCAAGTGGGTGACTAGATGGCAACATATACAAACAAGGAATTTTGAATTTTGAAGGTATGACACAGCAAGGGATGTCATCAAAAAGGGCCCAAGTGTGAGGGGGCCTCCTGGACCACTCATTCACCATTGATATAGTCAGTGTCAAAAAGACATAAAGATATGCTTTGGGTGAACTTCCCATGAGGAAATTATGGAAGAACAGAGAAAAGGGTCATACAGAATGGGCTGGTGTAGATGGGTGGCATCTGCAACTCTGGAGGGAACAGTTACATTGATGAGGTCTTAAATCTACTAGTACCTGTAAGTCAGGAATATTTCAGTAATTCAGTCCTGTGGCAGCCCTCTCTTCAGAGTTCCCTGACTACCAAAAGAACCAACTCGAGGTTCCAAGTAAATCCGGATTAATCTACACTCTGTCCCACTCTTTATTTTTTCTCTTCCATCTGTCTTTATTCATGTTTAGAAGGGCTGTCTATTCCTCTGCCTCCCCCTTCATTTCTCCCGGTTAAGAATATGTTAAATTCTAGCTCCAATATCACTTTCATGAAGGCCCTCCCTTTTGCCTGGGCTTCCTCTAAAAATATTTCTTTCCTATCATTTTTCAGTGTGCTTTCATGAAACTTTTTTCTTAAGAGATCCTTCCTTGGGGGCATAATCCTATGTAATTTCATTTTATCTTTCTATACCCAGTGTCTAGCAACTATATTGTATTTAAGTTTATCAAATTGAATGTTCCATTGTACATTCTTTCCCTTGAAAAGTGAAGAGGGAGATTCACTATTTCCATTCCTTTCTTAAACCCCAAGGACAAGTTACTTGGATCCCAGTGGATAGACTTGCACAAGAAACTAAGAATGAGTTCATCAGCATTGATCATCTATGCAGACAATTCTAAGATCTGTTTATCTAGCTCTCTTATCTCTAGTCTTTCATCTCCAAATGGCTAGTAGACATCTTGAACTGGATGTCCTGTAGACATGTTAATCTGTGTCCCCAAATGGTCTCTTTTCCCCCCAAATTCTCTCCTCTCCACTGATCTTATTACCACCATTCTCCCAATTACCCAGATCAAAACCTAAGTATTACTCACTTCCCATCTCCCACTATCCATTCATTTTCCAAGTCTTGTCGACTCTGCCTTCATGTCATATGTCCCTCACACGCCTTTTTCTCCTCCAAGCTTATTACTATCCCAGAGCAGGCTTTCATCATTCTGCAGCTGGACCATCACAATAGCTTTCCCGATGTTCCTGTTTCCAGTCTCTCCCCACACTAGTCCCTTCTCTACTAAGCTTCCAGGCATTTTCCTAAAACACAGGTCTGAACATATGACTCCTACTCAGCTCAACTGTAGTTGACTCCCTACTGCTTCCAGGATCAAACAAAAAAAAAAGATCCCGTTTGGCTTTTAAAGCCCTTCACAAGTTGACCCCTTCTAGCCTTCCCAGTTCTTTTTACTTTGACTTCCGAGTTCCCTACATCCCAGTGATACCAGCCTTCCCTGCTGCCCTCCCTGCCTTCTCTCACCTCCGTTTCCAGGCTTGCTTCAATTTCCCACTTTCTACAGAAAGCCTTTCCCAATCCTCAATTCTAAGGTTTTCTTTTGTGTTTATCACCTCCATTGTATTCTGTACTTTGTAAGTACATAGTGGCTAGTCTCTCCCAGTAAGCAGGAACTTTACCTTTCTTGGTACCTGAAGCTCTAACACACAGTTTAATAATGTTGACTTCAAAGCATAAATGGACTCTCATCTCTACTTTCTGATATAAACATTTTTAATAAAAACAAATTTACATATTTACATATGTATAAAGGATCACATACATGACAGTAATGGATGGTATTTCAGACTCGAAAGCCAAGGCACATTCATTTCTCTCAAGCACTGTGGGGCACACAGCACTTCCTCAAGTTTATTATGAAAGAATTGGAGGGGGCACTGACTCAAGAGGCAGTACAAATAAATGCAGGTGGTCAAGCAATTTGGGGGGAGGAGGAAATAGTGTATATATAGCTCTGTGAGGAAAAACTATTCACAGCTAGTTTGTGAACTGGGATTCAGGAGAGAGCTTCCCTTCAAAACAAAGTCTGAAGGAAGTAACCTTGTACATGATTCATTTTTCCTTCACATTTCACTGGCCTTAAACATTTACATGCCAGCCCTAGGGTTTTTAGGGAAAAGGGCTCACTTAGTGCAAACGATTATGAAATAGAGTAATTTTTCTTAGTGCAAATGACTGTTACCAGTGGTTCTGGCTGATGCTCTTGTCCAACCCAGGAACATCAAGAGGCCTGACTGAATTGATCCTTCCTTCCACTACATCGGGATAGAGAATGTTTGCCCAGACCTCCCAGACACCACAGCTCACTGGGGCAGTCCAGAATACAGCAGGTGGGAGCTGAAAAGGAGGGAAGCTAATGACAGAAATGGAGTTGCAGCCTCTGCTTCATTGTTTGTCTGCCATGCATTGAAATACCGTTACCAGTCTTCTTAGGAAACAGGCCTAGCCTTCTTTTAAGGCCAGGCCAGAAGGTCTGTTTGAATTAACAACCAAAACGCTGCCCTTGAGCTTTCTGGAGACAGAGGGCACATTACTGCCCGCAGGAAATAGCCTGGATGCTAGGTGTTCTGACAGGTGTTAGCACTGTGTCCATCCAACTTGCATCTAGGGTCCTCAGTTCTGTGAAGACTCGATGCAGATTCAACTCAATAACCTCTGGAAGAAAATGAGAAAGGAGATGAGAGATCTGTCACCACAGGCTGAATGGGCAAAATCTTTGTGCAAGACCTGCAAATTTAAGAGACATGCCAGTGACTTTCCTTACTTACATCATTGGAAAAGGAAAGGCTCCCAGACCCTAAGGTTATTCCTCCATGAGGGATCAAGAGGGTCTTAGGTCTATGACCCAAATATAATCAGTAGAAATAGAGAAGAAAAGGAGACACATGTTGGTGTACATGAATTCCTTATTTTCTGTCCAAGCCTGCATGCCAGTGAGTGAGAGAAGCAGCTGGGAAAGCCATTCTTATTTTAGTGGCATTTCAAGGGGTAAGAAACACCAGCTATTCCTTAATCTGTCATTAGAAATGTGGTTCTCACAGTGAAGGAGTTTAGAATTGTGGATATTTGGCTTCTGTTACTCTCTGGGACTTGCTTACTAATAATACCTCACACTTTTGTCAATCTTTGGTTATAAAGCATCTTCATTATCTCATTTAATCATTCAATTAACAAGTGTTCATTAAGTCCCTCTTATGTGCAAAAAAAAAGTGTTAAGTGCTAGGAACACAAAGACAAAAGCTAAACAATGTTTGTCCAAAAGGAATTTAATTTCTGGAGGGTAGGCTAGATAAAAGGTAAAGAGAGGGCAGCAGCTGGGGAGATCAGGAAAAGTCCTTGGGTCCTAGGAGACTAGAGCTAAGTCTCCAGGGAAAGTGGAAATTCTAAGAGGAGGGAATACATTCCAAATGTCAGGGAGCAGCCAGAGAATTCAGGAGCTGGAAGTGCAGTGCAGCTGGTCCAGGGAGTTACATGTAATAAAGAAGGCTGAGTAAGGGCCAGGGTGAATGCCAAACTCGAGGTGACAGGGAGCTCCTGAAAGTCTGCTGAGTAGGGAGTAGTGTGCATTTTAAGGAAAACACTCTGCAGAGGATGGGCTGGAGTGGAGGGACATAAGGCAGAAACCAGTCAGGATTCTGCAAAAATCTGGGAAAGAGGTGATGGGGGCCCCAGTGGGTGGTGCTGGGTGAGTGAGGGCAAAGGGAAGAGAGGATCCTCCGGTTAGCAAACACAAACCTTATCATCCCTGTCCTCGGAGGAAACCCAGAGGCCAAATGACTTGCCCAAGATGATCCAGCCCTGAGCCTCCCTTCTCCCCAGGACTGAGCCCAGGGCTCTCCCCACCTGCTGGCTCTTCCATGTCGCTATCCTCTTCTTTTAAGTTGAAGTTGAAGTTACTGCAGAGGGGCTGGGTGCAGAGGTCATTAAGCAGATAGCCTTTACCATCAATGTCAGTCTGCTGCCATTCGGACTGTTCTATTAGCTGAAAGGGAAACGGAAAGAAGGGGTCATCATCCTGTGTACTTGTTTCCCCACAGACCCCTGCCCAGGGCCAATGTCGTGGAGAGGCCAGGGCTTGAAAGGCAACCTTCCCTTCCCCCACGGCAAAAACCTAACTGACCCCTCAGCCTTATTAACTCCCTAATACATTATTCTTTCCCTCCATGGCACATTTTCCACAATGCTCCACCAAGAGCCTGGAGTTAAACTTCAATACGAGTTGGAACAGACTTTAGATTACCTAGTTCAACCCTTCACTTTCCAGCTGGGAAAACTGAAGCTCAGAGAGGAGTGACCTACATGGGGTCACGTGGACAAGTGATAAAATCAAGATTTGAACTGAGGTCTTTGGACTCAGTGCTCTTAACACCATCATACTGTTGTGTTGGGCTTAATTAGAGGACAAAATTTTAACCAAGGCCAGAATTGAAATATAATTTTCAGTTATCTTTGATCATATCATTCCTTTGTGCAAAAGGCGTCAGTGGTTCCCCACAGCAGCCCACACTGTAGAAGGCCTACTGAACATCTTCACCTGCTTGTCCCACAAAAACCCTAAACTCTACATGTCTAAGGCTAAGCCCCATCTTTCCTAACATTTCTCTCAGTGGAACTTTGCCCTTCCAGCCACCCAGGCTTCTGGACCTCAGAGGCATTTTTGGACTTTCCCTAGCTCTTCATTCTTACTCAGTTGTCTAGGTTTCAATCATCCTAGTATCTTCTGTACCTGGCCTCCACTTTCTATTGATTTGCAACTACCCCAGTTCAGTGTGCATATTTCCTTTCCCACTACTGTAATAGTCTCCTAGCTTATGTCTTATCATTATAACCTTCCTGCCTTGACCTGCTGATTAAATAACTCCTCAGTTCAAAATGCCCCAGTGCTTCTCCCCATTGCTTACCAATTAAATTTTAAATGCCAGAGACTTTCAAATTCTTCCCTAATCTGTCTCCAACTACCTCTCAGCCTTATCTGTTTCATGTACTCTACTTAAATGATAGCCAAACTGAGTTTCTCTTCACCAGTTATTCTCAAATTCTTGCACTCTTGGCTTTCCATGCATTCCATGGTTTCATACCTTGAATACCCTGACTTTACCTCCACCTCCATCTACTCAAATCTCTTTTCCTTCCACACCTAACAAGTACTCCTTCCTCAGTGAATCCAGCTGACTCTCTTATCACTTTCAGCTCAAAGCTAAAATAGTCCATTCCTCCCTTAAGGGAGTAAGACTTAATGGTCTCTAAATTTCCTCCCAGCTCCATCAAGTATCCCATGTTTCCCCCAACATGTTGTATGATTTTTCCAAAGCTTTTATCACCCTCTCTCATGTCATCATTATGTATGTGTGTTCTCCCTTCCCCAGACTTCGTCTATATTTTTCCTAGGTTTGTAAACTCAACATCTAGCAGTAAGGGCTCATGTTCATGTGGTGCCTTACTTTTTGCAAACCCCTTTATATGCATTATCTCTTCTCTGAACTTTGTAATAACTGTGGGGTAGGTCTCAAAATGAGGAAACAAAATGAGAGATTAAGTGACCTGATTAGGGTCACACAGCTCCCTGTAGGGGGTAAGGGGGCAGGATTCAAACAAAGGGCTTTCTGCTATCAAGCCTAGCACTCTGGTTACTAGCCTAATGCCTCAGTGCTTTGTCCTTGCCAGCCACTTAATGCTCATTGGATGAAAATTTTCTCTAGAAAAAACACAATTAGGGGCATAAGTGTTCTGCAGCCACAAGAGATATAATCTTGCATTTCAAGGGTTGGTACTAAAGATCAGCCTTCATTCCTTTGGTGCCCACTGACTAATGTGGAGGAAGTTGGCTGAAGAGTCAACCTAAGCTGTGAACCTCAGGAGAGGTTACATTAGTCATGTGAAAATAATGGAGATTTTTTTCACATTACTACAATTTCATCAACATACTGAGCCTTTTTGCACTTAGACAAAGAGAACTGAATTTATGTGTGCCTTCCATCTCTGTGCTAACAAATTAGCATCTGCCATTTTTTTTTCGAAGAGGCTTCCTTGTTTTTTGTTTGTGTTTTTTTTTTCCATGACTAACAAACTGCCACTTCCTTAAGGCTGACCCCAAAAGTAGAAAAGGATTTTTTACCTTGATGATGTCTTCAGGTAGTTTTTCCTCCTCTTCCTCGTCTGTTGCTGATGTATTGTGGTGAAGGGTAGAGAAAAGGTAGTGGTTGAGTCACTGTGCACTCTCCTTGGGAAGCCAGCCCCAACAAACTCTCCCTGCACAGCCTCCTAACAGTAGGAGGGCTCAAAGCTGGACTGACTGGACTACTGGAAACAGTCATCACTCGGGGAACTAGTCTGGGCAGTCAGCCTCCCAGATGCCGGGAAATCCAGTGGCTGCTCCTACCCCAACTTCTCCATATTGGAAGAGGGCTATACCAATGATAGCCTACACAGAAACCAGGGAAACAAGCCACCCCCTTCTACAGCAAACGTCTGCCAATCATGCCAATAATGCCATCAGAAAGGACTTCTTTGTCATGGCCTCTCCTTTTCTCCCATGCCTACTAGAGGCCACCTCTGGCTCGTAACGCCAGGATCTCTCTGCTACCTCATTTCTTCCTCGTCTACCTTTTAAGCTTTCTAAAGAGAATGAAATGCTAACTTTCCTTCTTGGGTACCTAGCCTATTGAGGTATCCAGATGAACCTTGGAGAAAGTTTACAAAAAGTAGGAATCCTGAAATGCTCTCTGTGGTCAAGACTAGGAGTAGTTATATGGGAGACAGGAGATACAAACCATCAGAGCTGGAAGGCATTGGTGACACCTGGAAAGAGTATATGTCGTTGGTGCTATCAGGGATGATATCCATTGGGACTTGCCAATCAGGTAGGGTGCTGCTGACATCACAGGAGAGATCTGGAAATGGACAAGAACTTCAGATTTATGTAAAATATCACAGCTCTTCCCATTCAAAGACAGGGACCTCATCTGTCAATTAGGCCAGCTCATAACTGAAAAATAATTCCCATTAAAGCTATCCTGGTACCTCTGCTTGAAGACCTCCAAAAGATCTACTTCTCTTGGCAATCTATTCATTACATTTTTGGGTAGCTCTAATTATTGAAATTGTTCCCCTCCACAATTTTAAGCCCTGTGCAATTTCTAGTCATTGCTCCTGGTTTTAACCTCTAGGACCAAACTAATAATCCTTCTTTCATGTGACAGCCTTTCAAATACTTGAAAACAAGAATCAGGTCCCATGACTATTCTTTACTCCTGGTTAAACAGAACAAGTTCTTTGAATCCATTCTCATATGGCACAGATTCAAGGATTACCTATCCCACTATCCTGGTTATCTTCTTCTGGATGCTAACTAGCTTATCAATGTACTACTTTGGTGCTCAGAACTATATAGAGTACTCTAAGTGTGATCAGACCAGGGCGGAGTACACTGGGACCATCCTTTATTCCTGGAAGCTATTCCGTCCCTAATGCAGCCCAACACTAGATCAGTTTTTTTGGCCACCATTTATGCTTATAACTCATAAGTCCACTAAAACCTTCAGATTTTCTTGTCCCAAGCTGTAGAAATAAGACCCAGATGAGATCTGTATCCACTGGGGGGAAACAAACAAACAAACATATAATCTTCAATCATAAACTTTACTTCAAGATGATTTAGGCCCTAAATTTTAGAATGTAAAAGTGCCTAGGGCCCAATGTTTAAATTTCTAAGCACCAGCTCCTAGGTGCCCCTTGTGTCCAGTATCTTTTGAACCCAAAAGGAGGACATTGAGCTCTATGAGGCAGTCAGTGCCATCCTGAAGGCCACAAGGAGCAGAAAGATGGTCACACCATGGAACACACATTCCCTACTTACCTAAAGAGACTGAGGAGCTCTCCACCTCCATGTCCTGCTCCGCATAAGCCTGAGCCGTATATCCACTGTGGTCATCGGGAAGAGTCAAGCTGCTAAGCCCATCTGACTGGGTGTCAGGACTGGATTCTGCATAGGACTGCCAAAAACATAGAGATTCGAGACCCTGATCTCTTCCCATGTCCCAGATGTCCCCAACTAGAGAATCTCCTTAGGGAAATACCTACCTTTCTCTTGCTCTTGCTTCTAGAGTCTTTGGATGACTTGGACTTTCTCTCTGTGAAGCATACATGTGAAATGAGCATGTCTTTGAGCTCAGCCTCCCTTTTCCCATGCTGCCTGACCTCCCTTCTTAGCTCCCTCAGGCATCCCACTCAATGGTCTCCTCCCCTGTACCTTTTCGCTGGTTCTTAGTTAGAGGTGGGAGCATTCGGTACACTCGCACAGCCGAGCTGCCCTTGTTCCTGCTTTGGTCCTTCACTTCCTCTATGTCAGGGAGTGAATTCATGGCACATCGGAAATTGGCCTTCCATGTCTTAGGGTCTGGCTCCCTCTCCCCAGCTTTATATCGGCCTGAAGAAGATAAAAGAGGAACGTCAAGATCATTGTGAAAAGGCAAGTGGGTGTCTACAGTGTCTTATTATTTTCCCTAGGGAGCCTTGGACTGGAATTGAGGTTCACACTGGACAAAGGCAGTGTCTGCTAGGCCTCCAACGGTCTATTAGAAAACAGTGGTTTTCTAATATGCCACTTTACAGCCTCAGACTATTCTGGCAAGCTCAAAAAAGACCCTATTTAACCCCATGCTTTGGCACTTCCCTATATAATATTAACTTTTACCTAGGTACATTCTAGCTCTCCCATTAGACTATAAATCTTCTTAACTGGTCAATAAGTTCTTAGCTGATTGGCTTTTTAATTGGATGGAGTAAGCAGCTGTCCAGCAACAAGAAGTAAAAAAGTCACATTTACATGTTCCTTTATTATAGGTATAAAGCCCAGAATGAGCTGGGCATCAGGGTCAGTCAGAAGAGAGATTTCACCAAGATCAGCAGAAACAAGGGGCCCTGATGAGAGACTCAAAGCAAAGAGAAACGTTCCTCCCTCTGACAAGAACAAGCTCTGAGCATTTTAAACAAAAACCATACGTTTGGATATCCATCTCCCATTTTCTCTCATCATTGAAGTTTCCTATACCAAAGACCCAACCCCAGGGATAACATCTACCTACCTGTGTGAATGGCCCAGCTCCGAAAAAGACAGGCATCCTTGTTGATATCCCAGCCTTGCTTTGCTGCATGCTTCCATGGGATCTGGAAGGTCATCTCTTCCTGAAGTTTGAAGCAGAGCTCAGGATCAATATAAAACCTCTGTGTATCCAAAAGTCATCAAGAAGCAATAATATGCACAGGCAGTGTATATAGATGAAGGTAGGAGTTATATAATAACAAAATAAGAGACAAGAAAATGTATGTCAAGTATGAAATCTGAAGTTGATTCTGATATATTTCACCTCTCCCCAACCCAACTAGACCCCCCCATGGCATATAAGACATGATGTTCTTTGGCAAAGGAGAGAGGACTCATACGTTCCTCAGCATATATGCTACATTCACAGCAAAACCCATCCCTGCCCTCTAAGGGCAACCTCTGACTCTGGCTGTAGGTTTTGTCTGGATCCTTTTCCTGACAAAACAGTCTATTTCCATTCTTTTGAGATGCAGTCTTCTCTTAGCATAGTGATTCTCAATACTGTTTTCTAAACTGACAGATCCCCTTACCCCTAACAAACTACTGGCTGAAGGGGTAAGAGATCCAAGTTAGAGCTCAGGATTTGCTGCTAACTCATTATCACACTGTCTAAGCAAGTTGTCTCAGTTCTCTGGAATTCAATTCCCTTATCTGTAAAATGAGAATACCTATCTCTATAGGACTTTATGATGATCAAATGAGATAATGTATAAGGCAACTCTGAAAAGTAAAAATAGTACAAAATGAGAGGCAACATGTGTAGTAAGATAGATATAGGTGGGAGGGAACCCAGGATGATCTGGGTAAAGTAGTCCCTCTGACACATATTGGTTGTGAGATCCTGAGTAGATCATGTAATATCC
This sequence comes from Myrmecobius fasciatus, assembly GCA_023553655.1. Classification (NCBI taxonomy): domain Eukaryota; kingdom Metazoa; phylum Chordata; class Mammalia; order Dasyuromorphia; family Myrmecobiidae; genus Myrmecobius; species Myrmecobius fasciatus. The sequence continues at coordinate 26,028 of JAJPUD010014489.1, read as the reverse complement.
CAAGCAGCTCCCTAAAATTAAGGAAGATTATATATGCCCCACCAATTGCTGACCTGCATTGGTAGAGGGAATTTCATCACAGAGGGGTTCCCTATGTTGATGAAATCACAAGTCCAGGAAGGAAAATATAGGTTATTATTATTATTACTACCCTGCATTAGGAAAGAGCTAAGTGATTGATTAAAGGCTCATTCCTAGTCTTAAAGGTAGAATATACTTCTGGCTGATTTCATTCCTTATAAGTCTCAGTCAGAAAGTTGCCCTTTGTCTATCTCTGGCACCAAGGGTAGGATTCTGCAATGGTTAAGGCCAGTCCTAGGAGCTCAAAATCCTGGAAACGGGCACCACTGTAAAATGCTGGTCACTCCGAGGCCTGGGTCTTGTCTGTGCTAAAACAGGGGCGATGGGAGTGCCCAGAAGTTCTGTACACCAAGGAGAGCACTGATTATGCCTTGTACATTTATAGTATTTCATTTAGGGTCTGGCCTGGGAAAACACATTCTTCTGCCTCCTAATGTCTTTCCTCTCCCAGATCCATTTGGACCTTTAGTTCATAAAGCATGAGGTCTTGGCCAATAGGAGAGGAAGGGGAAAAAAACCAAAACAAAACAGGTGGAGCTCTCACCTTGTTAATCCAGGTCAGGCCTGGGATTTGGTTGGAATTAATCTGCATCTCTAGCCAGGGTCTCATGCGCATTCTGGCAATGGGCATGTTGTCTGTGAAGCCAAGAAAAAGGCTCAGGTTTAACGGCTGAAGGAATTAACTGCTCTACACACTCACCTCCATCCCAGGGACATAGGGGGACACACATATGCAGCTACAACACCGAGGTGTCGCACGCATAGTGAAAGACGGTTAAAGCAAGAAGACAACACTGAGCACAAACATTTCCGATTCTAAACTCTTCCCTTCTCAACAAATAGCCTTAAGACATGAGAGCCAAAGACCCAGGAAATAAGATAAATCGAGAATTCAGTGCAAGAGATTAAGGCCCCTTTTTATGTTTAAATGCCCAGCCTGCCTTTATTCACAGATACAAAATTCTTTGTGAAGGCGGGGCCTTAATTTTCATTTTCTAGGTTTCTGGTGGCCAAGAAAAGTATCTCTAGCTATGAATTATGGCCGCGGGGATGAACAGTCCACTCTCCACAGTAAATAACAAAACTAATCACTTTGGGCAGCCAGAGATTTCCCTCCCTATTTTGAGAAGGGAAACTTTAATATTTTCTGAACAACTGCAACTTCTCAAAACGCAGCTTTCCTGTCCGCCAGTCTTTCTGAGGAGCATTAACTCTCCAATCTCACAGCAAACCTCACTCCACCCACCCCTAGTACTAAGGAGGAGCTCGGCCTCCCAGCCGAATTAATCTTCCTACAGGAAACCCCTCCCACGACTGTCGGGGACGGGGGTGGGGTGGGGGGGTGGTTAGGCCTTCAGTTCGTCCCCAGAACTAAAGCTCCAGAGCTTTCCCTGCAAGGAGAATTTGTCCCCCACGCCCTGGCTTGGGGGTCACGGGAGCTTGAGCCTATGCACTTGCTTCTCGAGGACAGGTGGCTCCGAACTACCTTTTCTCAAACTTGGAGACTAGAGGGCAACTGGGCCATTCTTCCCAGAATTAGGGTGATGGGCAGGTTGGCCCTGAGTTGGCCTTCCCTAGGGTGCACGTGCAACACAGGCTCCGCCGGGGTACCCGCCCAGGAGTTTCCAGGCAGTGTAGTTACACCCTCCGGATGTCCCGGGGTAAAAAGCCTCGGCTCCTGGGGTTATGTAGTTTCACAGCTGCCTGTGCTCACAGTAAGCAATCGGATTATCATCATCCTTAGGCCAGAACCAAAGGATCCCAAATGATCCCAGGACCGGCGACCAAAAGCCAACGTTTTCCTGGCCTGAGGACTTGAGAAGGGAAATGGGTGGAGGGAGGGTCAGCGCGTCCCGGCCTTTCCTCTCTCTGGACAGCTAGCACCCCCTCCCTCTGGGCTGCCTGTCCTCAAACGCCCTCCCAAGGCCAAGCTCCTCAGGCACAGCAAAGAGCAGTAGAACAGAGCTCAGCTCAGCACACAGCAAGCACGGCACATAAACAGCAGACAGAACACACTACAACTCAGCTCAGCAGCAGCGGGGGCGCCAGGTTAGCTTTCACGCCCTTTTTTTTTTTTTTTAATGGTCTTTACTTCCCGATCTGGGGGAAGAGACACCCGAGCTTTTAGTAGATGCCATGACAGGGGCTCCCTAGCTAGGAGTGCGCCCCTCCCCCATACCAAAGGGTCAAGCCCCGGGCTGCAGACATACAGCTCTCCCACTTTCCGTCCCAGAGCTCTTCCCGGGTGTGAGGGAGGAGGGTAGTATTTTGGCCCAGATCGTCCAGAAAAAGATGTGAGCTAAAGGCCCAATTTACCTGGGTCAGGGGCCGGCGCCGCCGTTGCCTTAGAAGTCTGGCTCGGAGAGCTGAAGCTCGCCTTGTTCCCAATTTTCGCCCGCCTAGTTCTGGGCCCGCGGTCGCCTCCTGTGGGGCAGCTCCGCGGTCTTCAAGCAGGGAAGGCTAATATGCAAGTCTGCTAGCTCCGCTCCAGGTGTCCGCAACCGCGTTTGGTCTGCAGAGTTCGTAGCAAGGATTCTGCTCCTGCTCCTGCTCCTGCTCCTGCTCCTGCTCCTGCTCCTGCT
>JAJPUD010014489.1:0-23355 GCA_023553655.1 Myrmecobius fasciatus | reverse complement strand
CTGCTCCTGCTCCTGCTCCTGCTCCTGCTCCTGCTCCTGCTCCTGCTCCTGCTCTTGCTCTTAACCTCCTACTTCTTGGACGGCGCCTTTCACTCTGAGATTAGGTCCGGGAGCCGGCCGAGAAGACTAAACATCGAGCGGGATTCCCCGCTCTGGGCAGAGCCGGTCCCCGCCCAATGGGGAGCCGCGCCACCGCTGATTGGCCGATCAGAGAGCATCATTTCGGGGAAATCAGGCCGTTGTAGTGCTAGAGGTTAAGGGGGAAGTACAGCGCCTCTTTTCCTCCCTAGCTAGCTTGCTACATCTCGCTCTGCTTTCTTAGCTCTCTTCCCTCTCCTGCCCCCGCGGGTTACGGACACACCCCCGAAAGGCAGTCTGGCTTGCCCAGGAGAGAAACCCTCAGGGCTCCAAGCTTCCAGCTGCCTGCCTTTAGGGAAAAGGAGGAGAGAGGCCATTCAGGAAAACCCTGCTCATGATTTTTCATTTTTCACTTCTATACAATTGTCTTATTCCTCTTGTTATCTTTGCACTTTCCGGACCAAGGTGAACTGTAGGCAGAGGTGTTACTCCAGGGGGAGGGTACTAGACAGTGGCGCCAGGGACTCACCTTTCTCTGGAATGTAGTATCTGCCGCTTTCAGGGTGGCCACAGAGATTGAAACCAGGAAAATCAGCAGAAGCCATTATACCAGGCAGTGAAACACCTGGAGTTTCTAGTTCTCCCCTTGCCCTTGATTTTCTAGTGTTAGAGATAGATGGCAGTGAGATCGATCTGTCTGTATCTATCTATTAATAAATTAAATTTGAAAGAAGAAAACTTCCAGTCCCGTTTCAGTTATCTTACCTATATTACAGTTAGGAGGAAGGTGTTTTATGAACCATAGAACAGCAGGACTAAAGGCTACAGGTAAACTCTTCCCTGTCACTGTCTTTCAACTATAGGAGCAGCTTCAGTGTACTGAACTCCTTCATCCCTAGTGATCTGGATATTGAAGAGGCAGAAGTAGGGTGAATTCACTTTGCAATTCAGTACAAATTCAGAGTAAAATGATTCTTCCCCCATCTTTCCCTAAGCTTCAACTAAGTCAATAAAAGTTTTTTAAGTGATAAGCATTGTTGATGCAAAACTCAATCAGTAAATATTTGTTAAGCACCTACTATATGCCACTTGCTGTTTGGTGGTATACTCTTCATGATCCATCTGGACTTTTCTTGGCAAAGATAGCAGGAGGGGTTTGCAATTTCCTTCTTCCAGTATAGATGAGGTAACTGAGGCAAACGGGGTTAAATGATTTGCTGGGTGTCACAAGGCTAGTAAGTCTGAAGCTGCATTAGAACTCAGATCTTCCTGATTCCAAGTCTTTGTACACTATCCATTGAGCCAGGTAGCTATTTGCACTATGTGCCAAGTTGTGGTGCTAAATGTTGGGGATACAAAAAGAGGCAAAAAAACAGTTTCTGCCCTCAAGGAACTCATATTCTAATGGAGGAACTCATAATTAGCTCCCAACTGAGTGGAACTTCTTCCAGACAGCAGGGAATTGGTTTCTTCTCATTTTGGCACTTCAAACACTTCACATTCTGTCTCCAATTTACCTTTTTAAGCTTCCTGTGCATCATTCTTCTTCATACACTGCTTTCCAGCTAAACTAGTCTTCCTGTTCCTACTACACAGCATTCCAATCTCCTCCTGTCATTGCCTCTGTCCAGGTATACCCCCATACCTGGGAAGTTCTACCTTTAATCTTTAATTTTACTCCCCCATCCAAATTACAGTATGTTTATTTTACATATCTTTCTCTCTGTACATAATTTTTTTCTTTAATAGAGTGTAAGTTCCTTGAGGTCAGAGACTTTCATTTTTGTCTTTGGGTACCCAGTACCTAGTATAGTTCTTTTTGAATGAAATTAGGTAGACCCATTGTCAAGAGGAGAAGCAGATCTGAAGATGGCCTTTAGAAAGCTCAGATTTATGGTATGTCAGAGACAAAAAAGAAAGTATCAAAGCGTGTACACGGTGTGTGTGTGTGTGTGTGTATATGTATATATATACATGGTATACATACACATATATAATATACTTTATCTATCTATCTAGGAGGTATATTGAAAGCTTTAATGACCCAATATTGCAAGGCTTTAAGGAGCTGGATATCCATGTGTGATCCATGTGTGGTACAGTGGAAAAAGGCACTGGACTTAGTATCAGAAGACTTGCATTCAAATTCTACTTCTGTTACCACTATTGTAATTTTCAACAAGTGACTTCAGCTCTCTAGGTCTCAGTTTTCTCATCTGTAAAATGAAAGAGTAGGACTAAATAGTTCCTTCCAGGTCTCTATCTCTATTCCTATGAGATGAGACTGGATGAGGAAGAACCAAGGCTTCTCTTGTTCTTAGTTATGACTTGATGGCAAGTCAGACCAGTAATTGAACTGTTATAACCTATTAACCTGGATCAGATTTCAGGCCAGTGTTATTGCTCTCACACAGTTAATCTCTGTGGTATTTGACTTCCTGATACATTAGGTTTGACCTTGCTTTCAGATGACCAGACTAACCTAAGCCCTTCCACTTCCTGAGGAGTTGCTGCTCCAGGAACTTAACTCATTACTTCAACCTTACTTCAACCTCTGATTAACAGTCCAGAGCATAAGATTGTTGTAATTTGTGGCCAGAAACATATACATATGTATATATATATATATATATATATATATATATATATACATATATATATATACACATATATACATACACATATATGTATATGTATACATGTACATGTATGTATATGTATATATGCATATATATGTATATGTATGTATATACATACATATGTAATATTTCCCCTTTTCAGTGTATCATTCAATCAACTTTGTTCTTCCTTTACAGAAGGTTTGTATATCACTGAGCCAACCTTATTAAAGGCAGGGTCAGGGTTGTCCTCACCTATCTTTGGTGTGGTGAAAACAAGGGATGTATTGGAGTTTTATTAAATAGAACTAGTGAGGGCTTATTGTTAAATTTTCAGTGTGATCATTTACATCACTACAAATCAGGGCTTGATTCATTGTTTGGTTACTTGTCTAGACGTAGGAAAATGAAGGGGAAAATGCAGATTAAATTTAAAAGTAAGTACTGTATATATTTTCTGCACCTTTCCCCACTCCAGCCAATTGTTACCAACACATCCCTGAATGGAAAAAGGACTGTATATAGTCATAGACCCAAGTCAGATTGGGTTTGAATCCCAATTCTGTTATTTGTACCCTACATAATTTTTGGCAAGTAATTTAATCTCTCTGTACCTCACTTTCCTCATCTGTAAAATGAAGGAGTAGATCAGTAGTATTTAGTCCTGCTTGGTTGTTACCTTTCATGCTCAAAGAAAACCAAAATGACATCACTGTGTGAGAGCCAAGGTATCCAATTGTCTGATTGTGGTTGATTCAATAAAATGAGCTTGAAAGATTCTATTAAAGACTGGGTACAAACAATCCATATGAACGTTTAGAGTGGGGATGTATCCAAATTTGCACATCTCACATTTCCTTTGAGTTACTGTAATTCTGCTTTGTTCACAGATAAAGATTGACAAGGACTTGCCAGGGGGTGCTTCTGCACCGATGTCTCTCATGTTTCGTAATCAATTCCAAAGTTTTTCAGACCTTGAGGGTGACTTTGTCTTGGTTCTCCTGACCTTGCTTTGTGTGAGATCTTTGTAAAATAGTCTTTTAGGCAAACCAATGTTTGGCATTCAAAGAATATAGCCATCCCATCAGAGTTGTATTCTACAGTAGAGTTGGAAAGCTTGGCAGTTCAGTTCAAGAAAAATCCTCAGTGTCTGGGATCATATCTAGCCAGGTGATCTTCAGAATCTACCTAAGACAATTCAAATGGAAACCATTCAGTTTCCTAGCATGACACTAGTAGACTGCCAGGTTTCAGAGGCATACAACAATGGAGTGAGCACAACAGGTCTGTAGACTTTCAGATTGTTAGACAGCCTAACTTTTTTTCTCCCATACCTTTCTTCAGAGCCTCTCAAACACTAAGTTAGCCTGTAAATATGTGTATCATCATTTATGTATACATCTCTAGAAAGAATACTGCCAAGGGAAGTAAACTTATCCACAGAATTCAAAATTTCTCCATTTGCTGTAATTAATGGTCCTACATAGGGATGGTGTGATGTTGGTTGATAGAGAACCTATTTTCTTAGCATTGATTGTCAGGCCAAAATTGGCACAAGAGACAGAGAATGCATCTCAGCCTCAGAGACTGCACTGAGTATACAATCATCCACAAGCCAAAAAAGCCATTTTAGTCTTGACTGAAGGTGCTGGCCTCAGTGCAAATAAAAAAATATGGGAACAAGCATATACTCCTGCTTTATTCCACTGATGACTGGGAAAGCATGAGAGTATCGCCTATTATTCAGAAGTTGGGCAAGCATGCCATCATGAAGCTAGTGTAAATACTAATAAACTTCTCTGGGCAACCAAATTTTGCTGTGATCTTCTCCAAGTCCTCCTTACTGACAGTATCAGAGGTCTTGAACAGATTGACAAACACTATGTACAGTGCTCTATTCTGGCCCTAGGATTTCTCCTGGAGTTGTTAGGCAACAAATACCAAACTTATCATTCCTCAGCTTTTCTGAAGTGGCACTGACTCTGGGGTAGATGGCCATTTTGAGGTGAAGGACTCCTATTTATGAAGACTGGCAAAAATCTTGCCATCAATGACTAAGAGAGAGACTCCCCTGTGATTGTCACAGGATGAGCTATTTCCTTTTATAGAGATGGACAATGGAGGCAGAGTCAGCTTTTGCACAAGCAGTGCACCCTTTCCCTTTCCCTTTTAAATCTCAACTGGAATAGAATGATTGACAGGTATTTTGTCACAAAAGAAAGGCTTAATGACATTCAAAACCTCTTCCTCGGTTAGAAGTTTGGCTAGAGAGTGACTGATTTCAACCTGAGGTATAAGTCAATGGCTTCAGCATTGGTGATTAACAATCTATTGAGAATGCTATGGGAATGTTCAATTTCTTTTTCCAGGATCATGTCTTTATCACTAATCAATGTGACTGCACTGAGCAGTGAGTAGTTGAGATGCAATATAGGTCTTTGGTTCATCAATAGCCTTCAGAGCATCATAAAAGCACTTTGGATTGTTATCAGTTTAGAACTGAATATCACCTGCCTTCTTACTGAGCCAAGAATTCTGCATCTTCTAACCTTTGTTTATAGTTTACTTTTGATAAAGTTAAATGCCACCTTCTTAGAAACAGATGAACTATCCTGCTGGTAAAACCTGTGGAGTTCTTGTTTTTCATTTAGCAACTTCTGGATTTCCCCATCATTTTTATCAGACCAATCTTGAAGTTTGCAAATTTTCTGTCTGATGAGTAAAAGCATGTTCCACACCAAATCTCTGAAAGCTTCTTCCTCCTTTTCTACTCTACCACTGCCAATCCTGTGTTGGCTCAGCCTTCCCTCCAAGGTCACAACAAACTATTTACCCATGGAGAAGCACCCATGATTTACACCTGTTGATGTGGAGTCTTCTGGCATTTGTCTTGCTTTGGGGTCTCTGCTTTAGTGAGTTCAAAGATTTAGCTTGCAGAGGATAAGTCTATGATCAGTCCAGCACTCTGTACCACAATCGCCTTCTGCACTCTCACATCCTTTCTGTCTCTTCTTCTTACAATGACACAATCTATTAAATGCCAATATTTGCTTCAAGGGTGCATTGACAAACCTTGGGAGACAGTTTTAGTGATGAAAAGGTCATGAAAAGCACAAGTCTTCAGTAGTAAGTGACCATTGCTGTTGCTGTTTCTGACTCCATTCCTCCCAAGGACTCCCTGCCATGTCTGATAGTCTGGCATGAAAGTTACTCAGAATTACAAACTGTCCTCCTGTCATGTTGAGGAGGAGGGTCTCTAGGTTTTCACAAAATTTTTCTTTGACCTCATCAAGATTAATCCTGGTGGAAAATTATACAGATGATGATGGCGTGGCACTTTTCTGCAAGTGGCAATCACATTGTCAGGAGCCTTTGTATGCTTTTGGGAAGCATACAGGCTTATTGAGTAGTTGAGATTTGATTGTGAAACTTATGTAGGCTTCATGATGCTCCCATGATGGCAGCCACTTCAGAAAAAAACATGTATCTAACTCTAACTTCAGTAAACTGGCCTTCATGTGCCAGCCTTGTTTTACGCAGGGTTGGTATTAGGTGCAATATCTGCTGAGATCTCTGACAAGAGAGCTGTTTGTCTTTTCAGGTCTGTTGGATTTCTCGTTGTCCATAAGCATGCATTACTTTCTATGTACCAATGGTGAGCGGAATCATCTCTGTAAATGTTTTTGGACTTTTTTGTGTGTTCTGACCACAGGATAGGATCCTTAGCTGCTACAGTGAGCAGGCCAGGGTTAGATTAGTTGAAGTACACAATGTTTAGGAAGCCTTTTCTAGCCCCTTTCTTATGCCTGAAAGTGAGCAGTGTGGTCCTTAAAAAAAGTAGCTGAGACACTGAGAGGACTGCCAAATCCCAATGCCAAATCCCCCCCAGTGGGAAGATGATGCTATGGCCTGGGTCAGCAGTATGGAGACCTCTTAATGTATCCACCTGTTGCTTTGTCACTTGCCTATCACTACAGGACTTTGAGATTGGTAAAAATGGTAGAGTGGTATGAATATTGTCTTTTGACTTCAACATAAATTGAATGAACAGCTCTAGTTACCTAAGCACACAACCTTCTACATAATGTGTCCAAAATAAAATAGTACTAATTTTTTTAAATGAAAAAAAATCTATTTTCTGTCCCTCTTCTCACTGGAAAAATGAAAGGGAAAAATCATTTTTTTGTTTAGGAAAACAAATTCCCACCTTGATTATATCTATAAAATTTGTCTCATTCTGCAGCCTACTTCTATCACCTCACTGTCAGGAAGTGGGTAATATGCATGAAAGCCTTTTCTAATCCTCTCTGTTGCTTGCTATTCATAACGTCCTGAATTTTAAAAAGAGTTAAAAAATTTTTTTGAGCACATGACTAAGGGAGAGGGGTTGCAAAATGCAGTTTAATAGCTACTAATGCTTTTCCCACCCCAATATTTTGTATCATTTTTATATACTTCTATATATGTCCATGATATCTTCCTTAACTAGTTTATAAGCTTCTTGACATCAAGGATTAACGTTTTACTTTTGTCTTTGTAACTCCAGCATTTTGCACAGTGTCTGGCACAGCGTAGGTACCTGAAAAATGCTTGGTGATTGGTTGGTCAGTGAACAGGATTATCTGTATAGTTGGATTTATTAAGGAATCTTTTATGATCTTAACTTATTCAGGGTGATAATTTGATGGTAGAGAGCTACCCAATTGATAGAAACACAGGAAAGATCTATCCTATCTTTCCCAAAGCAAGCCTGGGGTAAGTCAGCCTGCTTTGTGGTGCCAGGTGGGAAACAAACACTGTATGCCAATGACCCAGATTGAGTCTGTCCTGTTGTCGTGGATGTTATCTAACAATGGTGCTTTAAATTTGCCTGCACAGTTGGACTCAAGATAAGTACCACTCAATATCCCTAGTTGTTGGAGGACAAAGGCCACAAGACTGGCAAATGAAGACTAAGGCTCTCTCCTACTGTCTGTGGCCCTTACTATGTGGGACCTGAGAAAAAGTCAAACTAATCTACAGAAACCACAATTTCCTCTCTTGGTAAAATGCTTGCAAACAGAATCAATCCTCCAGTTAAATGTTTAGTTTAAATGGGTTGGGTTGTTTTACTTATTTATTTTTAATAAATATTTTATTGGAATTCTTTTCTTTAAACATCTTTACCACTTCTCAGTGATTCTTACCCACTACCTCCCCCAATCAGAATCCTCCTTTCTAACAAAAAAAGCACGATTAAGTAAAACAAACCGATATATGTCTAACTATGTCTGCCTCATTCTGTAACTATAGTCTACAACTTCTCTGCCTGCTTCATCCTCACTGCAGTCATTGCAGTGGTCACTTTGATGAGTGTTCTGGTATCTTCCAGTATTGTTTTCCTTCATATTACTAGGGTCATTGTGCAAATTGTTACTAGGTGATGAGTTTGAGAATAAATGCTGACGCCAGAGAAGTATTACTAAACTTTGAACAGAACAGAGCCTGATAATGGTCATTCCTATTTTAGAGGAAAAATAGGATTTCATCTCTAAGAAGTTCATGGGAATGTGCTTTTTGGGGGGTTAAAGGAAACTGTTAAGGATACCAGAAAAAGCTTCTTGTTGATTGAGTGGTTTCAGGGACTTGATGACTCACTCCTTTGTGACAAGGACTGAACCATGAAGAAGCAGTTTCATGAGAGCTGTTCATGAGTGCAATTACACTTTTTGCCTTGGATTATGATATTCATTTTTAGTATTCATCAGTTTGATTCTCATGGTTGGACTTAGCTTGTTTTTTGAGTCCCATTAGAATTTGATTTTAAAGATTTTTTATTTTACATTGGAGCTTTTTAGAATCAGTTCCTTTGCCCAGTAATTGCTTATTTATCTTGTGTATATGAGCAGGAGGCATTCTTGATGAGAAAATTTTCCAGGTCATTCAGTCAACAAGCTATTATTAAGTACTTACTATGTGATAGGCACTGTTTAAGCATTGGGGATGTAATGAAGGCAAAAATCAACCTCTATCAGATATAACTCTAAAGGAATTCAAGTTATTTTAACTTTTTTCTTAATCAAAGTCTTTCTAAACTACATTGTACAACTCTTCTCCATTAGACAGCTGAGTACATGGAAAGTAATTTGCCTCTCATTTGGGTGCAGGGCCTTTCACATGAATAGCAAGCAATAATGTGAAGTTGAAAGAACAGGAGGATCTAGGAACTGACTCCAAATCTGGTACTTGCTCTTGTTCACAGAAAGAGCTTATACATGGTGTCAACCATGTTGTCTATGCTGACTTTAGCCCTGATTATTTCTCCAGACTTTCACTTCTAAGTTTCTAACAGCCTACTCTGCATTTCTACTTTCTACTAGGATATCCTAGTGGTACCTTAAACTCAATATATCTAAAATAGAAATCATCTTCTTCCCAAAAAGTCCACTTCTTTCCCATTTCTGGCAATAAAGGATATCCCAGAAGTCTTAGTGTGATTTTAAGATTTAATTGATTGTGAGCTCTTTGAGATCAAGTGCTGTTTTAATTCTTTTTTCTTTTTTTTTTTTTTAATATCTCCAGCCCTTAACACAGTTATTGGCACATAGTTATCCTCTATATTTTGGGATTAGGGGTATGGTACCCCCTCTCAATCTGGAAAATTTCCCTAAAATTTTTTGTGCCTCATTTTGTACCAGAGAAGAAATCTGAATTTTTTCTTTTTCTTTTATGGGATGTTTATAGTACCTTACTGTAAAATTTGGGTCAACATTATACTACACCATACATATATTTTATGCATTTCTGAGTTTCTAAACTTTTTCTTCATCATCTCCTGGCTTTCAAATGTTGGACTTTCACAAAATTCCCCCAAAATCCCCATTTAATTTCTTATGCTGAACCCCAATACAATGAAACCACAATAGGGAAAGTTTCCATGTGGATGGGATTACTATAGTAATACAGTGTTAATGCACTAATACCCTATAATATCACTAACCTTCACTTTAGCTAAGTTCAAACTTCTGTCATCTTTGTCTTCCATTCTCACTCACTCCTCCCCATCTGTGGCCTGTCTTCATCATTTTTGAATTCTTCTTCCACAGTGTCTCTTGTATTTCCTACTCCTTTCAGCTCTCACTGTCACCACAATAATCTAGGCCTTTTGATCATAGTGGCTTCTCATTTGGTCTCTGGTCTCTCCCCCTAATAATACACTATTGCAATTTAATCTTCCAAATGAATCCCTCTGGTCTGATCATCCCTTGTTCAAAAACTTTTTAACAGCTCCTCAGTTACTTGTCCAAAATCCTTGGCCTGGCATTCGGAATCCTCCACAAAAGGCTCCAACTTGTGATGAAACTTATATGAGATCTCCACTCCAGCCAGTGCTGTATCTTTGCTGTTCCTTGAGCATCTCCTTTGGTTTCTGGCCTCTTTGCTTTTGCTTATACCAACCCCCCTTTGTGAAAAGCCTTCCCAATTCTCCACCTCCACTTATGGAAACTCCGTCCATCCCCAGAGGGTTCATGTCATCGTGGATAGAGGGAGAAGAGCTTGATCTTGACGCCCAGATGTCCTGTCTCTGGCACCGAGTGACTGTCACTTACCCTCTCTATGACTCTCCTTTTGGGGACTAACCTCCTTGAGAAGGGTCCACTTTCTCTCCTCTCCCTCTCTCTACAACTCTCAGCATTTCTGGCTTCCAAACTTATAGATTATAGATCAGCTGATACTGCCCTCACAGAGTTCCCAGTGATCTCCAAGTTGCAAATCTAATTGCATTTCCCCAGGTCTCATTCTCAGTCATTCAGTCTCCACTGACCTCTCTGTAATTTGCTATCCCCTCCTTGATATTCTCTTTGCTGGTTTTCTTCCTATTTATTTAAATCATCTTTTCTTTTTGCCGGTACTTCATCCATATCATACCCACTAACATGGGGAATATCCCCAGATCTGTCCCGAGTCCTCTTCTCTTCTTCCTCTGTACTGTTTCACATTATTATTATTATATATTATCATATTATTAATAACTTATATAAATATATATTATAATACAATAATTAGTAAAAATATTCTTATTCCATTTCCATGGTATTAATTACCATCTCTATAATAGAAGACCTCAGATATACTTGTCTAGACCTAACCTCTCTTAACTGACAATCCCTTCCTAAACGACAGTTTCACATCTCTGACTGCTTTTTAGACATCTCCAAATGGATGTCTTGCACATTCTCTACAAACTTATTGTCTTAGAAAGTCAGGTAGTCAATTAGCATTATTAATTAAGTGCCTACCATATGCCAAATATTGCATCAAACTCTGAGGATACAAATAAAGGCAAAATAAATAGCAACAAAAGCCAATTCTGCTCTCAAGGACCTCACAGTCTAGTGAAGATGACAACATGCAAACTGTACTGTGTACAGGCAATATAGATACAGGATAAATTGGAGGTACTCTCAAAGGGAAGGCACTAAGATTCAGGAAGACTGGGAAAGGCTTTTTGAAGAAGGTAAGAATTTGGAGGGATCCAAGGAAGTATAGAGGCAGGGCATTCCAGCATTTCTGGGATGAAGGATAGCCAGTGAAAATACTCAAAGTCAAAAATTAGCGTGAATGAGATGATTCAAGGCAATTCCAATAGACTAGTGGTGGAAAGTGCCATCTGCATCTAGAGAGAGAACTATGAAGAATGAATGTGGATTAGAGCATAGTATTGTCACCTTTATGTTATTTATTTGCTTTTTCCCCTTTCTTATGTTTTTCTTTTTCCTTTGATCTGATTTTTCTTGGGTAATATGATAAATATGGGAATATGGTTAGAAGAATCATACATGTTTAACTTGATTGCTTTGCTGTCTAGGGAAGAGGAAAGGGAAGGAGAGAGGGAGAAAAAATTGGAACATAGGGTTTTGTAGGGGTGAATACTGAAAACTATTTTTGCATGTATTTGGAAAAATAAAATACTATTTTAAAAAAATTAGTGTGAAACAGCTTGGAGGCCATTATCATTGGATGATAAAGGATGTGAAGCCAAGGAAGGTCTAAGAAGAGGGAAAAATAAGAAGGGGCTGGATTATAAAGGGCTTTGGAAGCCAAACAGAGGATTTTATATTTGATTCTGAAAGTGATGGGGGGCACTGAAATTTTTTGAATAGGGGAAGGGGTTGGGGACATAGTGAGGCCTTCGATTATGGAAGCCAGTTTGACAGCTGAGTGGAAGATTGACTGGAGTAGGGAGAGAATTGGAATAGGGACACAACCTGAAGACTATTGCAGTAGTCCAGATCTGTGGTAGAGTAAGAGAAGGGCCCATTTACAGAGAAGTCCTTTGGAAGTAGAAATTTAATATTTGACCTCTAATTGGGTATGGGGGAAAAAGTGAGGGAAAATAAGGAGAGGATGACATGTAGGTTTCAAATCTTGGGGGTCTAGGAAGATGGCAGTGGCCTTGATTGTTTGAGGACCATGGGGTAGGAATGAAACATCCAGTCAGATTGTCTAAGAGGCATACTCAAGTCCCTGTATTCCTAGTGTTAAGACTATCTAACAAAATATGGACGTACAGAAATTTGGTTAGGTAGCTAGATAGTAGAATGGTTAGATTGGGCTTGAAAACAAGAAAACTTGAGTTCAAAACTTGCCTTTGACACTTGACTGAGTGACCCTGAACAAGACACTGTATTTTTCTCAGCTTCAATTTTTTCATCTACAAAACAAAAGAGGTTAAATTTGATGGCCTGTAGGGTCTCTTCCTGCATCCAACTGATGATCCTTCAAGACCCAACTCAAAAATCATATCCTCCTAGCAATTTGGAGCTATGCTCAAAAAGTTGTCAAACTGTGCATACCCTTTGACCCAGCAGTGTTTCTACTGGGCCTATATCCCAAAGAGATCTTAGAGGAGGGAAAGGGACCCACATGTGCAAGAATGTTTGTGGCATCCCTTTTTGTGGTGGCTAGAAACTGGAAACTGAAGGGATGCCCACCAATTGGAGAGTGGCTGAATAAATTATGGTATATGAATGTTATGGAATATTATTGCTCTGTAAGAAACGACCAGCAGGACGATTTCAGAGAGGCCTGGAGAGACTTGCATGAACTGATGCTGTGTGAAACGAGCAGAACCAGGAGATCATCATGCACAGCAACAACAGTATTACATGATGATCAATTCTGATGGACATGGCTCTCTGCAATAAAGAATTGTCTCAAACCAGTTCCAGTTGTTCACTGAAGAAAACCATATACACCCAGAAAGAGGGACATGAAATATGGACCACAACGTAACATTTTCATGATCTCTATTGACATTTGCTTGCATTGTGTTGCCTTTCTCTGATTCTTTTTTTTTTTCTTGTAGATAGGATTTTTCTTGCATAATTTCTCAAGCATTTCAACATTATTAACATGTAGTGGACATCCTGCCATCTAGGGGAGGGGAGGAGACTGGGGGTAAAATTTGTATTGGAAAGCTTTGTAAAGATCAAGGTTGGGGAACTACCCATACATATGTTATACAAATAAAAAGCTTAAAATAAAAAAAAATAAAAAAAAAATCATATCCTCCTTAGAATTCCTTGATTAATACTTGCTTTCTATCTTTGGCACATAATTTCTGTTGCCTTGTTTTGGCCTCTTCTCCATATAGATTGTAAACTCCATGAGGCACAGTTCTTATGGTTGTTTTTGTTTGTCTGTTTGTTTTTTTTAAACAAACAGTACTTGGATATAATAGTTGCCTAGCAAATGTCATAATTGCTCTGACGGTTGGCTACACTCTTAAAATGAGATCTATTTGAATGGAAATACACATGGACATGTATTATTATGATCAGCAGAATATCTCTCCTTCCATATGCTCTGAACACACATGTACTCTATGGGTATATGTCATATATGCATGATTCCTACACATTTATTCTTCCCAATGATATGACATATTTTTGGGAGAATGTACCCCAACTTTGTGGGGAAAATGTTCTGTCAAGGTGCTTTTCACTTACTATTGATTAAAAGCCCTTGATTTGAACTAATTGTGTGTACTGGCTGTTGGAGGAAAAAAGTTAGCATGTGGGGAAGATGCATCAGAAAAAGCTAAAGTGTTAGTCTTAGAGTCAGAAAGAACTGAGTTTGAATTCTAGTATATATTCTAACTATGGGTTCCTTAGTTCCTCAGTTTCCTCATCTGTAAAATGGAAAAGATAACAGCCTCTACTTCATAGCATTGTTGTGAGGGTCAACTATTTGTACAGTGATTTGCAAGCTTTGATACTAAATGTTAACTATTATTAATTAGCAGCAAATCTCTCCTGCACCTATGGTTTAGAGAAGCCAGCTTTTGGGGAAACATGTAGCATATTTTTATATCAATATGATATACTCTCAGGGAAACTACATTGGAAAGGAGCCTGGCATTTGGATCGTGTCTAAAGATAATAACTTCTTCATCAAGTACAGTCACTTAGTGAGTGTTGTGGATGAGATCTGAACCAAATTACCCTATTTTACAAGTGCAACAGAAAGGTAAGCTACAATTCTATTTCTAATTGTATAAAATACCAATATAAATATAATAGGTTGTGATTTCCAAATTCATTTTCATTTGAAAATATTGGGAAATTGCCCATAATCTTATGTTCCCCCCACTGCTCTTCTTCTTGCATTACCACAGGAATATGCCTTGGCTTCAGACTCAAGAGACCTAAGATCTGTTCCAGCTAGGTCCAGGAAGTAGGATGTCTTATAGTTAAGAGGGTAGAAAGGACTTGTTTTTTGGAAAAAGTCTGTGTTCCATCTTTGACAGTCCAATCAATAGGGAAACCGGGAAGCAGGGATAGTTGTGGCAATGGGTGCTAGGCCTTGCAATGGGAAGCAGCTTAGGGGAAGCCCAACCCCTTGCTGGGCTTTCATCCAAGTTTCAATCTGTGGGGAGAGGTTATTCACAGTCTCTACCTTTTTTCCTTCTGTAGAACAGTCTGAGGCTGGCTGCCTCAATTTTAATATAGAGCCTGGGCCTTCCCCATGGGTTGACTTCCTTTACTATGATTCCTGAATTCCCCTTACAGAGCCTAGCCTCAGACCATTGCCGTCACTCGGGGAGAGATATCTCTTCTTATGGCAGCTATATACTGTGATGGAGACCACTAAGCTGCTCCTACCCTCTTCACAGGGCTTATCAATCACATCCCTAACTCTCAATTCAGCTGTTCCAATTCAGGTGTTCTGGCTAAACTCTTCTGCCAGTGGAGGAGAGGAAAAGGATTATCAGACAGGATGATTTTATTTATTAGAGAAACTTAAGCTCATAGGAGAGAGGGGGAAAGGGTTGTATCTTCAAAGATTTTGGAGTCTCTGGAACTCTTCTCAGCCTAGTTCTTGTGGGTTCCCCAGCGAGGAACTTGGGGCTCTGTCACTTGGCAAAGTTTCCCTCTAAAATAGAACCAGGGAATTACACCCATAGGAAAGAGAAGCAGGAAAACCCTTGTGTGAACACTTTTGACCAGAGTAGGCAGGATCAACTGACAAAATCAATAAGGGCAGTACAAAGATCAGATGAGACACAGGGAAGTAGAAATAGTTCTTATCAGGGCACTTAAAAAATTAATTTTTTTCACATCTTTTGTTTGTATATGGATTTACATTTCCCAGTGTATCCTTTCCCCCAGAAAGGTGTTCCTTTTAACAAAAATAAAATAAAAAAAGAAAAAGAAGTTCAGCAAAAGTAACTAACATCAAAAAAGTAACACTGTATGCAGTGTTCCACACTCATAGTTTGCCTCTCCAAAGAAGGGTGGAGATGGTATCTTCTGAAGAAAACATGTAACTTTACTTTGCAAGTGCTTTCATAATCAACTCAACAAACATTAAAAACAGCATAGTTCATGTTGGCATAACTACACATCAAATGGGGGAATAGGCGTAAAGCAGTAGGAGGAATGTTGTTTTGTAGATGAGAAGACTGAGGTACAGAGAAGTGAGTGATTTGTTTATGATCACCAAGACCCTTCTTTGTTTCCCCAGCATTGAGTCCAGGGCCCAGTACAAAGTAGGATACATGCCCACTGACTAAGTGACTGGTCTGGCCCTCAACTCCAAAGAGAATTCTGGTATCCCTTCTGCTTCTTGCTATCACCTGGAGCAAACCCTCTTCACCTCATACTTGGATTATTGCTACAGCCAGCCTGCTACTTGGTCTCCCAGCTACAAATCTTTCCCCAATCCTCTCCATCTTCCACTCACCTGTCCAAAAGATTTTCCTAAAGTGCAGGTCTGATCTTCCTACTCAATAAATTCCAGTGGCTCCCTATCACCTTCAGGATCATATATAAAATCTCTTTCGTTTAAAGTCCTTCATAACCCCCTGCCCCGACACTAATGCTCTCATCTCTAGAGGTAGCAAGGTGACCCCAGTGAGTGCTGGACCAAGAGTCAAGAAGACTTGAATTCAAATTTCACTTTAGAGTCTTAGCTTTGTGGCCTTTGGCAGGTTGGTTTTCAATCTGTTTTCAACTGTTTCCTCAATTGTAAAAAGGGGATAATAAAAATACCCACCTTGAAGGATTATATCAAATGAAATAAGTTCACTAGCTGTCTCCAGGTCTGGAACCCTCTCCCTTAGCTTTGCCTCCTTGCTTCCCTGCCTCCTTCAGGCAAATTCCTATCTGCAAGAAGCCTTTACCCACTCTCCTAAATCTTAGTTCCTTAACTCTGAGACTACCTCCAATTTATCCTGTCTTTCTTGTTTGTACTTAGTTGTTTGCATATTATTTGCTCCATTAGACTGTGAGTTCCTTGAGAATGAACTGAATTTTTTTCTGGCCTTTCTTTGTATCCCCAGCGTTTAGCACAATGCTTGAACTTTAAATACTAAACTAAGAAATGTATAGTTTATTCTAGAGCCAATAGGGAACCATTGGAGGTTCTTTGGGGCAAAGAGTGGTATAGTCTGATTTATGGCTTGTTTTGGCAGCTTAGATTGGAGAGGCTAAAAGATGATTATTGCATAACCCAGAGGAGAGGGGCCTGAACTAAGGGAGTAGCTATGTGAATATAGAGGAAAGAGGATGGATTGGAGAGGTTTTGTGGGGAAAAAATAGGCAAATCTTGATGACTGGTTGGATATTGAAAGTTGGGGGAGAGAAGAGTCAAGGATGACATTGAGATTTTGAACTTGAATCCAAAAGGATAGTTTTCAATACTTCCCTCATTTAATCTCCATCCTCAGTTAGACCGAGGAATATTAACTAGACCCCTTTCCTCCTCCTCCCTCCTTTTTTTAACCTTACTTTTCACCCATGTGCAACAAATTTGCTGATTGTAATGGGAGATATGTTTGCTGTTTGGAATTCCTGGCTTCTGAACTCTAAGGAGGAAAAAAGGGGGGAAAAAATCTGAAATTCACAGAACCATTGCTCCTTAGGAACTATTTGTTGACACGAATCAGTCTACCTGTTCTTAGGGCAGGCCAGGCACAGCTATGATTGGGAGTGAGAAAATGGTTTTATGGGGAGGGGCAGAAATTAGGCCAATTTGTTACTAAGAAACAAACATAATGTCTCTGGGCTTCTGGGAAGGAGATCCTAGGATTATGATAAAGATTCAGGACTGGCAGAAATCTTAGGTCAATCCCCTCATTTTATGGCTGAGGAGCTGAGGCCCAGAAAGGCAAAGTCCCCTCCTTGTCTCCAAGGTATGGATCATATCCTAGCAGAGTTAGGAAACCAAGTTCTCTGACTACAATTACAGCATTGTTTCCATCACAAAAGAGACGCTAGCCTAAGGCTCTGCAGTGGTAGAATTTGAAAGGAAAAGAGTTTATCTAGTCCAACACCTTTTTGCAAGTGGGGAAATTGAGGTTTATAAAGAGATTAAGTGACTTGATCAAGGTCACAGAATCTAAGAACAGTTTTTACCCGGTGCAAAGCACTCTTCAGGGTCCAGAATATAAGTGATTAGAGCAAAACAGTCCCAACCTTCTACGAGACTAGGAACATCTCAGGCAATACGGGGACTAATTACAAAATATCTACAATACCAATACAAATGCTTCCCACAAGCACTAGCAACAGGGAGCCATTAAGAGATGGAGCATTCCCTACACTTGGGCAGGCTGGGCAAAGACAAGAGATGGAATGCTGTATACCCTGAGCAGATAGATGGCAATTAGATTGTCAACGGCTTTAAATTCGGGGGTCAGAGTTGGGGGGAGATGAAAAGGATGGTGGTGGTGTATTTTATCTAAGAGGAGATAGGGAGCCACAGAAGTACCAGTCTGGTAACTGTTGAAGAGGACAGGTTATAGAGGGAAGACTAGGTGAAAGGAATCTTTTTAAGAAGTAGTCCAAGCAAAAGGTGAACACACGTGGTGAAGCTGAGATTACACTGTACCAAGATGCCGATATAAATCAAAAAGAATTTTGAACCATTTTCAAGGAAAAAAAATCAAACCTATTTATTTTTTAAAAAGAACTATTTTTAAGAACAAAATGTAGACATTAGAGAACCTGAGAAGAAGTTAGGAGCTAGGGAGAGCAGGTTCTCCTTTCTTGTAAATGCCTTTTTGAGAGGAAAAAGTCCAGCCTCTGAGACTGTCACATTCCTGCAGGGAGACATAATAGCAATAATAATATTGGCTTGCATTCTTGAACTATTGGTAGTGGGTGAATATACCCTGAACAGCAAGAACTAAGTGAATTTGGAATGATCAGGAAGAGTGGAGCTTGACTATTCCTGGGCAGCTTATCCTATCACTAAAATTCCTCTGGCAAAATGTCTTTTTCTGGTCCTCCACTCCGGCATTCTGCTACACTCCACGGCTCTGTAAGGAAACAGGCTGATTTCCCACCCAGAAAGGGGGGGAGGAGTGGGGAGAAGAGAAGACTAGGGAGGAGCCCTAGTGAGGAAGCTTTGGAGGTTATAACTGGGCTGATTTCCTGGAAAAGGCAAGAAGAGTCAGCCTCAGCTGTTTTAGGGGGCGCTGTGCAGGTCAGATGAGCTCACCTGTAGCAAAAGCTTCAGCACAAGGGGGGAAGGGTTACAGAGCGGGGGCAGGGCAGTCTAGCCGGCCCTGGTTTTATGCTCCTTCCTGCACCGTCCAGGGCTCTAAACTCTCCCTTCTCAGGTCTGGCAGACTGGTGTCCTGGACAGCTTACTAATTAGTCCGAGACTTGCAAAATCCAGAAGGTAAATCTACCCTTTAAAAAAGTGAATATTCTATAGTCACTGATAATCCACAGTTTGAGAGCCTTTTCGCCGCCTCCCTTAAGCATAGGGAGATATGCATATAAATCCGACTTCATGCATATGAAGGATAAATATCCAGGAGGGAGTTTGGATGATTTCCATCTCCACAGATCAGGTCTAGGAAGAAACAGGACGGTAGATTTTTCCCGAACTTTACCGCCTGGAAAGGGCTCAGTCCAGTGTTTTATAGAGAGGAAAATAAGGGCCCGTCTCTCCGGGCCTCAGTTTCCTCATCTGTAAAATGAAGGGGTAGGTCTAGGTGACATCAGGTTTCCCCAGCCCCCCTCAAGCTGGGCTCCAAGGCCGGTTTTCCGGCCAGTGTCCCAAGGCGCCTAGCACAGCTGGAGCCACCACCCCCGCGAACGCCTCGGTCCTGCGCCTCCGGCCGCGGTTTCGGTTTCTTGCCAAGCCCGCACGGACAGCGAAATTGAGGAGTTTCCGGGAACTAGCAAGCTGAGCCACAGACGGCTCAGCGCGGCTCAGGGCGGGGTGGGGGACGGGACGGGGCTGCCTAGCCACTGGGGAGCCCCAGGGGTCAAGGGTAGCTGGCTAGGGGGAGTCCCGGCCTGAGTCAAGATCCTGGCAGGCAGGCAGGCAGAAATCCAGCGGCTGGAAGTTCCAAGGGGGAAAACCGGCCCTGGAAAAGCCCAGCAGGAGGACACCAGTATTCGCTCTTTCCTTTTCTCCCTCCCTTCGACTCCTTTCTCCAGGCTCCGCGTTCCTGGGTCCGGAAGGCCGCTAGCCAAGTCTGACTGCCCGCGCTTTCCCCGAGGCCTGCGCTGCGGGAAGGAGGAAGGGAGGATGGCAGCGTCCCCAGGCGGCCGGGGGCGGGAGTGCCATTGAACCGAAGGGAAGGGAAGGGAAGGGGGAGAAGGCCGGGGAATTAGGGGAAGTCGAGAGGTACTGGGGGCTGCAGCATGAGAAGAAAGAGAAGGGAAAGTGACCCCCCATTTGTTAAATTAAAAACCATAAACAGCAGATCTCTGAATCCCTCTCAGTCCCTCCATCAGAGGTGGAACCTATTGAGAGTAGTCTAGCAGCCTTTTTTTTTGGGGGGGGGGCAGCTAGGCTGAGGCCCCTAATCTAATCCAGGAGAGAAGTTGCACAGGATTTTCTTTTAGAAATTTTAGAGTTTGATTTTTAATATCTAGGCCAGTTCCTCTCTCCAGGCCTTATTTCACATATAGTAGAGACTCTGAATCTCTTTTCTCAGTTCAGGGCCTTTTCTCTTGTCTAAGAGGTGCCTGGAGGAGGAGTCATTTCTCCTCCTTTTTCCAGGGCTTGGCTCCAGTCCATAATAAGATGGGAGCTGGGGGGGACAGAAAGCCTCAGGGCCTCTTTCAACATAGCTGGAGTAGGAGGAACATGTATTAGGGTTCCCTGTTGCTTAGGTTAGCTGAGGTTTTCCTCTAAAAAGGTAGTTGAACTGCCTTTCAGTCTTAATTTTCCCCAGGGACTACAACTCTTGATTTGACTTCAAGATGGCCCAATAAAAAAGCCAGTGCACGAGGAATCAGAAGGAGGAATCCTCCTTCAGGAGGAGTTGTCCACAAACTTGACCAAACACAAAAGCAAGGAAACTGAGTCCAACTGAACTCAATGCTGCACAGCCTTTCCATGCCACAGCTAAGTGAACTTGCTTTTATTCTTATAAATTCTGGTCAGGTCTGAGGAAAAGTAACTCTAAAAACCATGATTGGCTTTTGTACTTAGGTTATCAGGAAACTACTGCAGAATCAGTTTGTGAGCCAACTGAATTTCAACGATGGACTCTAATGCCCTTTAATGAAAACTAGCCTAGTTTACTGGCTATTTTTCCTACTACGAAAGCTAGATTTTTCCTAAAAAGTAGTGGAACCATGGGTCAGATTTAATTGACCCATGAACTGAAAACTTGGGCCACTGACGTAGCTTTTTGGTGCTAGAAAGCCAGGCCACAAAGAGATAGGGACCGTTCTCCTCAAGCTTGTCTATTTCTCAGTCAGCTCAGAGGAAGGGAAACTGTACCCAATGGAATAATGATATCTTTGCTGAATAGCTTTTCCATGCTAGGGCTAAGTAAGCTTCCTTTTGTTTGTTAATTCTTAGGTGGTCTGTGGGCATTTCCGTTTTATACCAGTGCTAAACCTAAACCAACAGGGTATCCTGAGGCTGGCCTTGCCTGACAAAACAAAGTGGGAAGAACTAATGTCAGTAATAGGAATATTGCATAGGGACTGGGGGGAGGGAAAAGGTAAACAGCTGTCAATGGTGAGTCATTTTATAGAGGATAATAGAGACTTGTGGGAGACCTTCTGGGTTCTCCCCATTATTTGGCTCTTATTCAGCATCAAAAACAGGGGAACACCTATGGCAGAAGAGTTGCAAAACACAAACAATATACAGAGCTTCTTATATGGAAGAATGAATTCCAAGTACTTTCCCCTTTTTGAAAGCCCCACCCAAACTAGGCTTGTGTAAATCATAAGATCTTCACATGCACCAGAGAGACAAATTGACTCCCTAGAAAGAGGCCTCTTCAAAGTGTACCCAAGTCTTTTGTGTCTAGAAGGAGTCTCTGACACAAAGGTTACATAGAGATGGGGAAACTAAAGCTCAGGCCAGAAATTGCCCAGATAAGAAGCAATGGAATCACCAGCTATCTAGAGTCTCTTATTCTCTCCCCTCCACACCATGCTGCCTTTCTATCTCATTTGAAGGCTCATTTTAAGGAACATTCCAAGTATATGTTGCAATGGTTTTGTTTTGTGTATGTTACTATGCTGAGTTGCTTGAATCAGAACTCAAGAATACTTTAAAACTCTCAACCTCACCCACTAGACAACAAAACCAGATAGAACCTTCCCTTTTCCCAGCCCCTCTTTCCTTTAATCATTTCCTAGTCATCCATATATAGCTTGTTTATACATACATAACTGTTTACTTGGCATCTCTCCATTTGATTGTTAGCTTTTTCTGGGCAAAGGTCCTTCTTTTGCCTCTTTTGTATCCTCCTTGCTTGGCACATTGTCTGGCACATAGTTACCACTCATTAAATGCTTATTGACTGAGTAAAAGATCCATACAAGGTCAAGATACAAGGGACCAAGGCAACTAAGTTCTTGTCATATGTCATCTTGTGTGTGCGCTCACAAGGACTTCGTAGATAATTTACAAAGATACTTTTAGCTCCATTTAAAAAATGGAGACACCGAGGATAGTAAAGTAATCCTACTTAGATTTCCATTTATATACAATCCCCAAATTTCACTTTTTCTGGTGCATTCCTTTTTTTTCCTTAAAAACAAACAAACAAACAAAAAACCACACATTTACTGAAAGTCAAATACAAGAATTTATTCTGGGAGAAACAGAAAGGCAGGAAAAAGAATAAACATTTATTTAGCACCTACTATGTGCTACACATTGTGCCAAGTACTTTTACAAATATTATTTTATTTGATGCCATACTAGAAAAAACCCTTTAAGGTAGGTGCTATTATTACCCAATTACCAGTTGAGGAAACTGAGACAAATATAAGTGACTTGCAAAAGGTCACACAGCTAGTTAAGTGTGTATGTGTGGATAGAAATATAAATAGGTAGAAAGACAAATTAAGATTCCATTCTTTCCTTTTGGAGTTTGCAACCCAGAACTAACATGAATATAATAACAAAATAGAAAACTAGTGTGTAAGTGAGAAAGGAACCAAAAGCTTTCATAGTACATAGGTAGGAGAGATTGCTTTTGATCGAGGAGATCAGAGTAGTTTAAAGCAAGTAAATAAATCTACATGCTTAACTCTTTTTCTAAGTGAATCCCAAATCTATCCCCAAAGACAGAAAAAAGAAATGGGTAGGTCAAACTATCAGGACTTTCCAACTCTTATATGCATTTTGTATAGACTTGTTTTAGATATCCTTATCATTTTTGGTTTTGTTTTCCCAGTGCCTGACATTAGCACTCATCTCATAAAGGTTGTTGTGAGGATCAAATAAGATAATATTTATGTAGCATTTAATATAGTACCTGGCACAAAGAAAGCACTTAAAAATGCTTATTCCCTGAACTGACCCAACCATTCTGGAGAGCAATTTGGAACTATGACCAAAGGGCTAGCAACTTGTGCATATTCTTTGATCCAGCAATATCCCTACTGGGTCTGAGTGGAAGCCCATTAGTCAGAGAATGGCAGAATAAATTATGATATGTATATGTTATGGAATATTATTGTTCTATAAGAAATGATCAGCAGGAAGACTTCAGAAATGCTTGGAGAGACTTAACATGAATTGTTGCTAAATGAAGCAAGTAGAACCAAGAGAACATTGTACACAATAACAAGATTATGTGATGATCAACCATGGTGGACATGGCTCTTGTCACCAATGAGGTGATTTCCACATTTATCATGCTGCACAAGAAAAATCACATCAAAGTGGGGGGGGG